>VYZS01091375.1:0-23684 GCA_013400695.1 Neodrepanis coruscans | reverse complement strand
ATTTCTTCTGACCACTATGCACTACTTCAAACAGAAAAGAAGTTGTTTAAAAAGCAAAACAGAGAGCAAAGAAACCAGAACTCACTTTGTAACAGCAACACTAACAAGAGATGTTGTAGGAGCACCCTTCCTAAAAAGTAGAAGAAAAAAAAAGAAAAGAAAATAATTACTTTTTTCAATTAAGAAGAAGAAATAATTCAAATAAGCAATTTTTATGGTATCTGATAAATAGCACACTGTGGCTAAGTCGGTTTTCAGGTACATGTTAAGACAGCAACTCAAGCATTTCTTTTCATAGCTGAGCATTCAATGTTTCTACTGAAATCCAAATGAACAAATGCTTGGCCAGACATTAGAGTAAAGCAGGTAGACAAAAGCAAAGAAGGAGCTGAGAGAGGAAGTAAAGGTACTTTTTTAGATTTTTAATCTTAGCTGTACCAGTTCTGAATACATTAACTGTTCAATACCACTGTTGCAAGCCCTCAAGCTGAGATTTTTATTCACAGGCCATTTGGCTAAGTCCTGGATCAATTTGAATCTTAATACCTCAAAAAAGAGGTTACCACAAAATAAAACAGAGCTCTTTGAGTACAAATGGACCTAAAAAGAAATACAAATCAAGCCTACATTAGATAGAAACAAATATACAGAAACACCAGATATTCAATGGCAATTTCATGCCTGAGATAACAGCTCTCTAATTTAAAACTACTCTTAGCAGGTTGGAAAGTTAGATCTTACCAGAGGCAAGCATTTCCACAGATCATTGCAATTGCGCTGTTCCATCCATAAACTGCCACAGGGAAGTTAAAGGCTGTGATGATTCCTACTAACCCAACAGGATTCCACTGCTCTATAAGGGCATGGCCAGGTCCTGAAAGCCAAGACACAACATAAAAAATTAACTGGATGAAAATTGTATTTTCTTGTTTTGTTAAAAAGGAAAATATGTAAGCAAGGAACCTATCACCACTCCTCAGTCCATCACAGCATTAGCTTGTGAAGAGTTTTATTATATGTGCTCTGCAGCTTACTGGATCGAGGTTAGCTAAATTGTGCAAAACCTTATGACATGACAATGTAATATTTTATTATATTAGCTATTCCATTAACATCATAATGATTGTCTGCTAATTGATAAATGAAAAAGAGATCTCTCCTTTCTAAGTAGACTGCTGAACTTTTTACACACTTTCCTCTACCACTTTTCATTAACAAAGAAATCGAAGAGAACCTAATGCTTCAAAAGAGCAGAGAAAAATCAATGGACTCACTTGCTGACCAGCCACTTCATTGTGTACTTTGTTAAGTGGCGCTACTGCCCACCAGCACATATATTCCTAAATAACGCACATGACAGAGATCATGTGGCACTACAACATCACATATTTAAGCTACAACTCCATCTCTTTTTTTGTTTAGAAAACCCACCACAAACAAAACCAAAAACCCCCAGTGCACATACTTACTTTCTGAAGGCAAAATAGGTCCACCAATCATGCGGGATAAACCAACAGCATAGTCGCAAACATCAACATACTCCTGCACTTCCCCAACACCCTCGACAAAAATCTTTCCCATTTCCAAAGAGACCTGAGAAAATTAGAAGTAAGATAATTTTTTTTTTAATTCCTTTGCAACCCAAATAATTTTCGTTTCCCACTAATGTCAGGTATATCTATACAGCAGATAAGATTTTAATACACATTTTTCCATTAGAAGAGGATCACCTCTTCCAGAGTTATTCACAGCTTAAAGAAACAACACTATAGACAACTAGACAGGAGTCACATCCCCATACAATAGGAAGAAATTAGAATGGGAAATCAATGAATAGAAGAAATTTTAAAAGAAAAATCTCCTGAATGGAGTATCCATCACTAATGAGGTTCATATGTCTAGATTAACAAACTACTGGATTTTCATCAGTACATTTGCATACATTCTGGACCAGGCATAGAACAAATTGGGAAAATGAGACTATTCTGCTCTAGCAAAAGAAAGTGGTCATTGACATTTTTCATATGAAAACATTCATTTTACAACACAGCAAAGTGTATCTGAGATATTTCAATTGCAGACACTGCTGAAAATGTCTACATATCTTTAGTATTTTACTAATCTGGGATATTTAGGATCAATTTTTTTTTCTTCTTTTTTTTTTTTAGCTGAAGTCAATTCTAAAATACGTCCTTTTGCTAAAACCATGTTAGATATACTCAGCTGACATACAATGAGAATAAGATGGTATTAGAAGACATTTTACTCCAAAACCAAGAAAATTTGCAAATTTAGAAACTGCGAAGTGACCATATAGCCCCTCTTAATTTTAACGTCATGTTTTGATATCTAGGTGCGACTTTCATGCAGATATTACCTACCAATTTAGACTGATGACTGTATTTCAAAAAGGCTGTTAAATGAGGAATCAAATTATACCCATGTGCTTTTCTCCCCATGCAAAAATTAAAGGTGAATAAACATATTTCTATGAAAACTGTCACTTCAAGATAGGAATAGACCTTATCTGTGAACAAAAATGGAGGGGGATGGATAGATGGATAGATAGATAGATAGATAGATAGATAGATAGATAGATGGATGGATAGGTAGATAGATAGATAGATAGATAGATAGATAGACAGATAGATTTACTAAGAAACACAGTAATAAATCTGTAAGTGCAGCAGAAATCCCTGGATATTTCACAAGGACATTGTGAGGCGAGGCTGGAAATTTCCACTGGTATATGAGAAAGATGAGTTTCTATACCCTTCCCTATTGCATACCCTAAATCCAGGAAAGTCCTAAAACTTGAATATTCACTGCATTTCTTTCACCATGAAGTTCATCCCCAATTCTAGAAGGGCTGAACAGACATATAATCAGTATGGGAAAACAAGGAAAATTTGGCAATAAACTGCACAAGTTCATTTCAAAGAACATAAAGCAAACTTCTGTCTGTCCACACTCATCAGGGAAGCTGTACTGTTTTTGAATAAAAAAGTACACTAGCACTCTAATTCCACCACAGAGACTCTGCTGAGGACTCAACATCAGGGGAAAGAGCAGAACAAAGTCTTGAAGGTTAACAATATGGGCCTGACTCCACATGGAGTTATTCACTGACAGCTGTTTTTGAACAGCAGCACACACAGACAAGCCCTGTAAAAGGAAAGAGGCAAGTTCCCCACTTGCCTCCTTTTCTTCCCTAGCAACTAGCAGTGTCTTAAAGGAGAGGTCTTTCAACTTTTATGTCCTGCACAGCACTGCAAGAAGATCTCATTAAGACTATCTGAGCTTCTGAAGCCTTGAACTTCCACATGTCTGTTGGCAAAACCCTGCAGATCACCAGAAAGAGCTCAAGGTTAAAAGCTCTGTATTAGAGGAAGGTCTTTTTCAGGATACTTTTACTATCAGACAGTGCCCTATCTGATAGGCATATGGGAAAATACAACTGGGCAACAGTTGTAACACACCCCCACTCAGAGTACAGGCTCAGAATTAATTAAATTTTCGTTTCCTATTACATATTATCATTTCATAGAATCACAGAAGCGCAGAATATCCTAAATTGGAAGGGACCCACATGGATTATTGAGTCAAATCCNCAAGTTCAATTCAAAGAACATAAAGCAAACTTCTGTCTGTCCACACTCATCAGGGAAGCTGTACTGTTTTTGAATAAAAAAGTACACTAGCACTCTAATTCCACCACAGAGACTCTGCTGAGGACTCAACATCAGGGGAAAGAGCAGAACAAAGTCTTGAAGGTTAACAATATGGGCCTGACTCCACATGGAGTTATTCACTGACAGCTGTTTTTGAACAGCAGCACACACAGACAAGCCCTGTAAAAGGAAAGAGGCAAGTTCCCCACTTGCCTCCTTTTCTTCCCTAGCAACTAGCAGTGTCTTAAAGGAGAGGTCTTTCAACTTTTATGTCCTGCACAGCACTGCAAGAAGATCTCATTAAGACTATCTGAGCTTCTGAAGCCTTGAACTTCCACATGTCTGTTGGCAAAACCCTGCAGATCACCAGAAAGAGCTCAAGGTTAAAAGCTCTGTATTAGAGGAAGGTCTTTTTCAGGATACTTTTACTATCAGACAGTGCCCTATCTGATAGGCATATGGGAAAATACAACTGGGCAACAGTTGTAACACACCCCCACTCAGAGTACAGGCTCAGAATTAATTAAATTTTCGTTTCCTATTACATATTATCATTTCATAGAATCACAGAAGCGCAGAATATCCTAAATTGGAAGGGACCCACATGGATTATTGAGTCAAATCCTGACCCTGCACAGGACCACCTCAGGAATCACACCATGTGTCTGTGAGCATTGTCCAAATGCTTCTTGTACTCTGTCCAGTTTGGTGCCATGACCACTTCCCTGGGGAACCTGTTCCAGTGTCTGATCATCCTTGCATGAAGAACTTTTTCTTAATATATAATCAAACTCTCCCCAGACACAGCTTCATGTCATTCCCATGCCAGACCACTTTTTTGTAAATTTTTCCTTCTTGTAGACAAGCTAACAGAACAAACAGCATTTATTTAACAATTTTTAAGTTTAGTATTGCCGAGCGGTACATTAAAATCTGAGAAAACAAACTTTGGCACACTCCTTGCCCTTGTGCCCCACTTCCCCTTATCCCCTCACAGAGTTAAGCTACTTCTGAAAACACCTTACCAAGCTCCCCAGAGCTTTGATTTTTTGTCTCAGGGCATCACCAATCTGTCGCACTATTTCTCCACGCTTAGGAGCAGGGATCTGGTCAAAACAAAGCAGAAGATCTATGAGAGACTGAACATCTATGACTTCTGCTGCATATATACCCTTGTAGTAAGCAACCACTGATTGCTCTTTCTCAAGACATTGTTAGTTGTTCACTTTTATCATGTGCACTACTTTAAAAGAAAGAGTCTCCTGCCTCACAGAGACAGATAACACTACAGTATTTGCATTTCTTCAAAACTTCAGTTCTACTGAATATTGCCAGAAGCATTCAGAGTATTAGTTCTGCTATCTCCTTTCAGCCACATCTCCCACAACGCTCCCAAACAAGCAACAGCATCTTAAGAAGCAATCACTTCTCATAAAAAGCACACTTACCAGTTTCTGAGCCTTTGAAATGCTCTTAACACCATATTTTCAGACTTTTTTTCATTATGACATTTATTTTGCTAGCAGATGCTGAGACACACAGAAACCTCAATCAAGGAAATACCAAGCCCATATACCAACTATTAATAGATATTTTTAATGTGGTACCAGTATGTTAAATAATAATCAATAGCCAGGATCAGCTACAAATCAACAGGATACTTCTGTTGCAACAGGATTTACAGGATTAGAGCAGCATTATCTGTAAAAACAAGACTGAGAAATACAAAAACCACACAAGTTTATCTCTTTAAAGGCAAAATCTTTCAGATAAGCTCATTACAAACAACAGAATTCACACACTAACAGCAAACAGCTTTGAGAAAAGTCTTTAAAGAAACATATGATATGTTGATTGCAATCTGTTGGATTGCTTTAAGATTATTTCCAAATATGATACAAGTGACCAACATTATACTTACAAAATGCAACAGACACTAATACATCCTGATGAAGTTGAGGAAGCTGTTGTGTTTGTCCTAAACTTTGCTATCTTCAGACAAGGCAAAACTTTGCTGGCTAAAGTACAGAATGCCCAATACCTTATGAAACCCAGGTTTCAGCTTCTAACAAATTAAAAGCAAGTAGTTTTAAGAACCAAGACTGACATGGCCACCAACACAATAGGTGCTGGCTGGACAGAGCTGCTACAGAGTGACTGGAGAGCAGCCAGGCAGAAAGGGACATGGGCTTCTGATTGACAGGAAACCGAACATGAGCCAGCAGTGTGCCCAGGTGGCCTAGAAGGCCAATGGCATCCTGGCCTGGATCAGGAATAGTGTGGCCAGCAGGATCAGGGAAGTCATTCTTCCCCTGTACTCAGCACTGGTTAGACCACACCTCGTGTTACCAGTTCTGAGCCCCTCAATTTAGGAAAGATGTTGAGATACTCAAATGTGTTCAGAGAAGGGCAGAAGGCTGGTGAGGCGTCTGGAGCACAAGCCCTGTGAAGAGAGGCTGAGAGAACTGGGGCTGTTTAGCCTGGAGAAGGGAAGGCTCAGGGGAGAACTTATTGCTCTCTACAACTCCCTGAAAGAGGGTTGTAGCCAGGTGGGGGTCAGTCTCTTTTCCCAGNTTTCTTCAAAACTTCAGTTCTACTGAATATTGCCAGAAGCATTCAGAGTATTAGTTCTGCTATCTCCTTTCAGCCACATCTCCCACAACGCTCCCAAACAAGCAACAGCATCTTAAGAAGCAATCACTTCTCATAAAAAGCACACTTACCAGTTTCTGAGCCTTTGAAATGCTCTTAACACCATATTTTCAGACTTTTTTTCATTATGACATTTATTTTGCTAGCAGATGCTGAGACACACAGAAACCTCAATCAAGGAAATACCAAGCCCATATACCAACTATTAATAGATATTTTTAATGTGGTACCAGTATGTTAAATAATAATCAATAGCCAGGATCAGCTACAAATCAACAGGATACTTCTGTTGCAACAGGATTTACAGGATTAGAGCAGCATTATCTGTAAAAACAAGACTGAGAAATACAAAAACCACACAAGTTTATCTCTTTAAAGGCAAAATCTTTCAGATAAGCTCATTACAAACAACAGAATTCACACACTAACAGCAAACAGCTTTGAGAAAAGTCTTTAAAGAAACATATGATATGTTGATTGCAATCTGTTGGATTGCTTTAAGATTATTTCCAAATATGATACAAGTGACCAACATTATACTTACAAAATGCAACAGACACTAATACATCCTGATGAAGTTGAGGAAGCTGTTGTGTTTGTCCTAAACTTTGCTATCTTCAGACAAGGCAAAACTTTGCTGGCTAAAGTACAGAATGCCCAATACCTTATGAAACCCAGGTTTCAGCTTCTAACAAATTAAAAGCAAGTAGTTTTAAGAACCAAGACTGACATGGCCACCAACACAATAGGTGCTGGCTGGACAGAGCTGCTACAGAGTGACTGGAGAGCAGCCAGGCAGAAAGGGACATGGGCTTCTGATTGACAGGAAACCGAACATGAGCCAGCAGTGTGCCCAGGTGGCCTAGAAGGCCAATGGCATCCTGGCCTGGATCAGGAATAGTGTGGCCAGCAGGATCAGGGAAGTCATTCTTCCCCTGTACTCAGCACTGGTTAGACCACACCTCGTGTTACCAGTTCTGAGCCCCTCAATTTAGGAAAGATGTTGAGATACTCAAATGTGTTCAGAGAAGGGCAGAAGGCTGGTGAGGCGTCTGGAGCACAAGCCCTGTGAAGAGAGGCTGAGAGAACTGGGGCTGTTTAGCCTGGAGAAGGGAAGGCTCAGGGGAGAACTTATTGCTCTCTACAACTCCCTGAAAGAGGGTTGTAGCCAGGTGGGGGTCAGTCTCTTTTCCCAGGCAACCAGTGACAGAATAAAAGGACACAATCTCAAGCTGCACCAGGGGAAGTTTAGGCTGGATGTTAGGAAAAAGTTCTTCACAGAAAAGACTGACTGGGTATTGGAATGAGCTGCTGAGGGAGATGGTGGNCGGGCCCGGCCCCGCCTGAGAGCCCTCTGCGCTGGGGCTGCCCGTGTCCTGCGTTCGAGCTCCGCTCCTCGGGAGGAGACCGTACTGCAGCAGACTGCCCGCAGAGTNCTGAGGGAGATGGTGGAGTCACCATTGCTGGAGGTGGTTCAAAAAAAGACTGGATGTGGCAGTTAGTGCCATGGTTTAGTTGATGAGATGGTGTTAAGTAATAGGTTGGACTTGATGATCTCAAAGGTCTTTTCCAACCTGGTTAATTCTGTGTGATTCTGTGTGTGAAAACACATGCACAGGGATAGTTTGCTTGCTACAAAGTTTCTCAACTTCACCAGATCTGCTGACAACAGCTCCCAGGCACAAGCCTGCGTAAATCTGACAGGCTTTTTAAAACAAACATTTTCTGCAAGTCAATGTCCTCATCTTTGTACCGAAATGGTACCATGAGCAAACTGTGCATATTTGTCTCTTGAGGTCTCATTTGCAGACTTTTCCTTTCATGAAACACACACAATATGAACACATTTTTACACCTCTACCTGGCAGGGCAATTTAATAGCCAGAGATCTGTTATAAAAGAGAAGTCTCTGTTAACTTACATCAGCCCAGACCTTCCATGCCTCTTTAGCCTTTTTTACTGTTTCTTCATAATCTTCCAAACTAGCCTGTATGAAGAAACATGTCAAAATTAGGAAAATCAAAAGCCCAAAATGAACACCAAAGAAAAGCTTTGGCACTCAAGGCGTTTCTAGTAGAGAGTACTTGCACTACAGGATACCACTTTCCCAGGATATTTCTATCCTGAAAAAAATTTGGTCCAAATAGGACAAGTTGTTTGAAGTCACTTTCGAGGAAAAGCATATGTGCTGCCTATACCAAAAAAAATCCAAAACCATGAGTAGAATTTTTCCTTCAGATATTAAAGGATGCTCCTTAAAAAGGGAGACTTTTTAATATATCTCCTTTTATCTTAGATATTACTGTTATTAACTTTAAAAAAGGAAGGTTGTCCTACTCCATCAGTCTCACTGGTCATCAATGGATAATTAAGCCCTAGCATACAAAAGGAGTAGGTTAGGAGCATAGTGCTATTCTCACACTAAAAACTTTCACAAATTTACCATGTGAATGCCACGTTGCCCTCCCTCCTCCTTCCTCCTTCCCCCCAGCCACTCAGCCCTGCCAAACACCCACAATCTGCCCCATTCTGCAACCCCCTCAAGGAAAAAAAAAAAAAAAAAGGGAAGGGAGGTGCACTAGCACTTTCCAACAACAGCTGCAAGAGCGGAAGGTGGGAAGGCCGGGGACCAGAAAAAAACGCCAGCAGCCTGTTTTCCTTCCCAGGAAAGCCTCAGGCGCATTTCCAGCAGCAGGCCCTTGCTGCGAAGAGCTCCAGCAGCCGCCCCCGGACTTAACAACCCCATGACCGCGGCCGGGATTTCGGGCGCTTCGCCAACCGGGTCGCGGGCAGGAACAGCTGCCAAACGAACGCCCCGACATGGCCCCTCCGGCCGCTCGGGAGGGTGTTCCTGCGCTCCCCGCCGCGCTGCTGCCGCCCCTCTCCGGCCGCACTCACCTGCCGGACACTGGCGATGGGCTCGTTGTTGGCGGGGCAGTACGTGGTCAACACCTAGAGCAGGACAGGGCGGTGAGCGGCGGAGCCGAGCTCGACCCTTCCCGCGGAGGAGCGGGCGCGACCCTCGGGGGGTCTCACCGCCCCCTCTCCCCCCATCACCTCCCCGCCTCGCTGCCCGCACCTGCCCGCGGCCGCCCCAGCGCCCGTTGTACACGCCCGGGTTCTCCTCCTGCAGCCCCAGCTCCCGCAGCCACGCGTAGCGCTGCTGGTTGACCAGCAGGGTGGACATGGCGGCGGCGGGCGGCTCTGGCAGGGGCAGGGGCAGCGGCAGCAGCGCGGCGGCGGCGNTTGGACAGATGAGCATCTCTGGCCCCTTCCAGCCTGACACATCCTGTGATTCTGTGTGATTCCATGTGTCCCTCAGTAACTGAAAGGGCAGAGAAGTGCCCAAGTCGGGTATTTCTGATCGCTGCAGGAAATGAGAGCACACTGGAGTCAAAACGGGGCGGGGGGGAAACTGTAGCTAATCTTATGCTACAAATAATAACAGCACTGTATAAGAGTATGCGCGATGCTTTCTATTCTCTAATACCATGCCTGCACCTCAGTGAGAAGTGTCTTCGGTTCCTAAACTGGCCACTTTATCCACACTCCAGTGTTCGTGACTTTACATTTTCTTTCATGTATGCAGAACTAACACACTTACTTAACTAGGTATGCATTCACTTTGCAAAATTGCAAGTGATTTCTAACCCATATTACTGTGATTCACCTTAAAAGTCTTTAGAAACTTAGATGAGTCACTGTGATCATTAAATAGTGTTTGTTTCCAGGAATGCAGTATTTTCTGAATGATCAAACAAATTGGGAATAAAACTCAATAGTAAGATTTAGATGTCTTAGCTACTTACATACGTAAAGAAAAGAAGAAAAATGCCACTGATCTCAAGAATGCTACAATTTTTATTTTTTTTTGTTTCCACAGCTACACACTTTTTCTAAATGTGAATTGCTTTAACTATAGACAATTTGCTCTTTAAAAAGAGTTGTTCAAATAATTTTGTGAAATGAAAAATATTTCTGGATTGTGTAAACTAATTAGCACTATAAAGTAGTTTTGGTAGGGCTCAAGAGCTGGCTTTGCATTTGGCTTAAGTGCAAGCAAGATCAAATTGTCTCTTGTACATGGGAACTGGGTTTGGATACTAAAAGACTTGTATCAAAAAGGCAGCAATTTGTTCATCTTTGTGGGAAATACATAAAGAAGCTTGAGCAGAAGTAACTCAAAAGGGAAATTAGTATATCTGAAAAGTAAAACTTTTTTTAATCAGAGGTATAAAACCTTACGTATATCTGGAGAGCGAACACCATAAAGAGAACAGCAGTATGGGCTTTCTTCCCCTGCTTTGACATTGTGTTTTAACAACCTTGGCCTCAAAAAACAGTCCCTAGAGCTGTTTGTTCATCATCTGGCTGGCAGAGCCTACTGAAAACCTGTTGGATAGGTCTTCATCACACCTGACCTGGAGCGAACTTGTTTTGGCCTAGTGACCCAGGGTGTGAAGCATTCCATGAGCTATTCCATCTCCTAACAACTGTTACTCATAATGCAAACCTTTTTCTTGTAAGGTTAATAAATATGTAGATGAATAGGCTCCAGCTGGCTGCACAGGACACAGCATCTGATGGTGCTGCAGCAACTCCACACATGCCCAGGGGAAGAAAAAACTGATAATGGAGTATTCTGCCCACTTGACTGAGAGGCTTGTGTGGTCATAATCACATTATGGCATTCACTGGCATAATGAAATGTCAGAAACAGAAGGACATGGCTTTATGTTTGAAATCAAACAGATGCCCACCAGAAATCACAACCTCCATTGATCCCAGTGCAACTTTGCAGAGTTCTCCCTCGTAACATCTGGCCCTGACACCTCACAGAGAGACAGGAGGGATATACTCCAGGGTAAGGACACAGGCTTTCTCTTGGAATTAAATAGCAAGGCTGTCAACTCACTGCTTCAAGAGCATTGAGGACCTACAGGAATCAATGAGCCTTAATGGAACCTGACCTGTCTTATCCAGTGCCTGGAACTCAGCCCTGCGCTTTTGGTCCTTCCTGCCACCGCTCAGCCACAGCCATGTCTCTGCCTGGACAAGGATGTGGCAAGTCAGACCCTGACCTAGCGACTCATGGCCTCTGTCCTTCACCATGGGATCTGGTGATACTGCTGTCTTGGTCCCGACTCTGACCAGGAGACTGGCTTCCTAGCTTCTCCTCAGATTGCCACGGTGCCTTGTAAGCTGGCCTGTGACTTCAGCAGATGAGGACTCTGCCCTGAGCCCTGGCTCCGCATTCCCTGGCAGTCTTGCTGCCAATGGTCCTTGCTTCTTCCTGACAGAGAGAGTACTGGTGGCCTTAGAGAGGTGATGTTTTAAAATGCATTGCCCAATCTTCTGCAGACTTTCGCCTTTTTTGACCTTATATATCTTTACATGGTTAAATGGGTATTTCACAATCACATAGCTACAAGGTATTTTCAACCCATGCATTGGATTATAGCAAAAAAAAATGGGACTCTTTTTCCAAAATGGAGGGAATTTTTTTAATCCTTCTTTTTGAAGCTATTCTGTTGTGGAGTACTTTCTTTTCTTAACATGCATACCCTCAAAATAAAAATATCTACTTTTGTACAGTTATATCAGTCAAAGTAGTTTTTCATTCTGGTGCTCAGCAAGACATCTAGAATTAATTAACATTTCATGGTAACCCTGAAATCCCTTAAAATTTCTGCCAGCATGGCACTGAGAACACCAGGGGCTACTCAAACTCATTGTAAATATAACATCACCCTGATTAATGTCTTCCGTATTATTGATTACTATACACCAAAGTCAGCTTGGTGGGAACTTTCTGCAATTCAGCTTTATACGCAGTGTCTGTTTGTTTGGTCCAACTTGCTGCAGCTGAAACACACTTTATATTGGAAATTCAGAGGAAATTAGGGGGCAGTCCAAATGGATTAGTCCTTAAATTATGTGAGAACTGAGAAATGTGAACTTCCTGAGGAAGCTTATGAAGGAGACTGTCAAAACTTCAGATCTGTAAGGAGCCAAGCTTTAAGGTAATGATGTTCCTTGGGTGTTCAATATCACTTCCAATAGCTGTGTCTGCTTCTTGAAGTCGTCTCTGAGCACCGTGATCAAATCATCCTTGCCTGTCCCTCTGACCCTTGTTCTTGGGGTGTGCAGCCCAGACACAGCTAAAGACAGCACAACAATAAGGGCAGGTTACATTTCACCCCTTCTTGGCATGGACGGTGTATAGGCCCAGTAAGAGGCAGGGATATTTTGGGGTGTTTCATACCGGATGGGAGCAGTTGCGTGCTCTGTCTTGGACTGCATCTCCTGCGGACACGTCTCCAGCCTGTGGTGCTGCCAAGCAGGCGCGGGAGCAACGCTGGCGGGCATTTTGCCATCTGGTGGCAGGTCACAGAGGAAACAGCTCTAGACGGTCACCAATAGTGACCTATGCTATCCAGGAGGAACAAAACCAGAACAGAGGAGTTTGATTGTGGCAACTGCAAGATGGTATTCCATAGGTTTGTAGCAGCACAGAACTACCCAAACCCTGCAAGGACTGTTATCTGCCCTCTTGCAGCTCTGGCATCTTCTCTGCATGCCCATTGGTGGCATTCTCAAATGAAGATAGAGAAGCTGACCAGATATATTTGTGGGATGCTACAACTAGTGTGAGATATGCCAAAAACCCAAATGAAACCAAACAGCTTGGTTAGTGTCACAGTTGTGGCTGCTGCTCAGGAGGGCAAAACAGCAAAGTTCCTGTGTACTCTCCCTACAGAAATCTCTCATTGGACAAAAAAATGTTTTCACTGAGAAATTCCAAAGGACCTGGTGGCTCAGGTAAAAGCAGATACAAGCTTTCAGGTACAAGGAGGGGGACTGTTGCCCTCACCTATGTATCTCATAGAATCACAGAATGGGTCGGGTTGGAAGGGATCACAGTGGGTCATCTGGTCCAACCTCAGTGCTCGAGCAGGGTCATTCATAAAGAATGTGGCACAAGATTATGTCCAGATAGTTTTTGATTATCCCTTGGGGAAAGAGTCGGTTCTGACCCCCTGAGCAACATTATCTTAATTGCAAACAGGCAAAAGAAGAGAAACATCTTTCAAAGACAGAAAATTATATATTTCCTCAGCTTTGATTCTTATTTTTATCTTAAATACAACTTTGAAATATTCTGTGGATATATTTCTCATACTATGAGGCTACAGGATGGCAAATATCAAACATTCTTTTGAGAAACTTTTGAAAGTTATGAACCATTAATATTCCATCTTCTTCATTTTTCAGAGAAGTTCAGTGTAAAACATCCTACATTTTTTTTTTCATGGAAAATCAGATCAACATGTTCTGTTAGAAAGTCTGTTTTGCAGTGCTATTGCCAATAGTGTTCTGTCTGAATGCTTTAGGAACGATGACCTGGGGCAAGGCAGCTGACTGGAGGATACTACTTGTGCTCCTTGGTTGAGGATTCGTGTGTTAACATGTTCTTGTTGACTTCATGAGGTTAAAACCTCTACTATCCAGCAAGAAGATGAGGATGCTTCCTTCATGAGAGGACCTCCATTACCTGAAAAGGTAATATATGTTTTATCATGCATAGGTGAGATATTGAACAAGACAGACACTGAAGGTTTGCATGTGGAAAAGTAGTTGCAACTCAGTAGTCAGATGGCTACTTGTTTGCAGCCTCCTAGAGTATGAATGTCCTGTGGACACGGCCTGTGAACACATCAGCTGATAGCAAGCCACATGAGCATACACAGAGTTGATAGTAAACTGTTCTATAGGTTGCAATTCTTTGTCTGCAAAGAGAATCCTGAATGACATGGATTCTACTTCTAGAAATTAAATCTGAAAGGACATTTTTCATGAAGAACACAGGTAATATTTGCTAGAAGAGATTACTATCATTCACAAGATCTACTTTCTTTCAGCCTTTCTTGCACTAATAACAAAAGATATATTCATGTGCACTGCAGATGGATATCTCTATAGAAGACAATTGAGCCACCTTGGAAATCTGCTCAAATATTTTACTGAAGATTGACAAGCAAAAATTATTCTTCTTTAGGACATTTCTTTCATGGAGGAAGAAGGGCAAGGTACCTGATAGATGCTCAAAATAATGCATAGGAAAGCATGATATTTGTCTTTAACAAATCAGTTCTTCCACTCCCACACACACTCAGCCAATGAACCTTGTCTTAGAGAGGGGAGATCTGACTTCTTAGAAGCAAATAATTATTTTTCCAATGTGTAAAAAGATGCAAATGTTATATTTTTCTTCGGTACAAGACTCTTTTTTCCATTTCTCTGGAAATGTAATTGAAGTGTACTTCGATGAAGTGTACTTTGATGCTTTTCTCTTAACAACCTTCGGTTTTCTCTCCTGGAGGCTGGTTGTACTGCCAAGAGAGGGCAGCAAACAAGCACAGAAACTCCACGCTTGGCCCGGTGTTAGGTCACACAGGAATTTAATTTAAGGGATCATTAAGACAGGAGATCTGTGCCTTACTATAGTTATGCTCACTGCACTTAATCTGCTAATTTGTTCTTACTGCAAAAGTAAATCTCTGAATTGCTGCTTCTTCTTTCTGTTTTCTTTCAAACAAAAGAAATAAGCCCAAATTTGTGCTGACACATTTGAGAATAATGGGGAGCATGGCTGAACAAACATCAGGCACTGCTCTGGAGATACTGTCTAGAAGGAAAGGATCCTACACCTTCAATTCCACAGTTTAACACGGGACTAAATGTACCCAAAAACCTGTACAGCTATATCATATCTTTGTTTCCATGTGTAGTATATAGTCATTGTTCATGCTGCCAGCATCCTACTGCAGGCTGCATTATGCATAACACATACTCTGATCTCCAATGAGCAGAATTTTCTTTCAAATCCACCACTCTTGTAAGATCCAGAGCCAACTCCTTCATGTGTACTGTTACATGATCAGATCACCACATAGCCTTATTACAATATTTATTGACTTGATCCAGTCTTGACCTGCTTAAGGAAAAAAATAGAATAACCTGGTTGGTTTCAACACAGTTAATTACTTTTTACTCTGAAAGGGGCTGCAAGATTTTGATCCCTGCCTCTGGAGGTAGTTTGTTCTACAGTCCATAGTTTGGAGATTATGACAATAAACACACTATTCACAGTGGACTTTCACATAATGAGAAAATTGTCATGGTATAATGAAGAATAAAGATAAAGAGAGAAAGGGTCCATGTGGGCTTTGTGCTACTGCAGGACAAGCTGCTTTTGCACTCTGAGGCTCTGCTCTTCCCAAGTCAAACATGGATGCTGGCTATTTATTTATTCACGAGAAAACGTCTGAATCTCTACTGATAACATGAAACTGGAGCACACTGTGCAGTTAGAGAGGGCTAGAATTGTAGGAAAACACAGTGTAGTGGACAAATCCTGTCACCTTTGCTATACTTAGACTTGAACACATTAATGCTGGCTTAACCTTGTGTATAAAAAAAGAAAAGCTTTGGGTCAGATCAAGACCTAGCTGTAGGAGATCTTAACAAGCTTCTCAGAGCAGGAGGTGCTGAGGAAGCACCAAGCCCACAGGGAAGGCGTTCAGATTGTGCTGGATCCAGAAGGCCTCATGTCAGAAACCTTTATGGTTGGCAAAGGGGAAACATTATGATCCCACTAGAGATCCCACTCATTTTTCCTCAACTAGGATACTGTGCAGCAATCTGCCTTTAAGGGGGAAAGAAAAGAGAGAAGGGGGAGGACAGGGAATGGTAGTGGCAGTCTTAGAGCAGGCAAACACCCCTCTCTACTTAAGTACCAGAACCATACTAGACCTGATCCAAGCCCTGGTTCTGCCTTGAGTGTCCTCTGTAACCTGGACAACAGTACGTGAGCCAGGATTAATTTAAAGGCCAATTTAGTTATCTGAATTCTCTGGAGGGTGTGGGCCTTGGCTGTACTTCCATGCTATAGCTAAGTTGGTTTAGCAGCTGCTGAAAGTGACAGGACCACTCCTGCCCCGCTCTCCCCTGGGGGGTTTGCTCAGGTCTGTGAGCAGTGTCAGCAGTACCAGCTCCTCCAGCATCTTTGCACAAAGGGAGGATACTCCTGTAAATTCAGCCTGAACTGTGCAAATAATTTAAGAAATAAACAGTAATGAGTCTGACCACTGATTTTTGCAGGTGCTGCATTTTTTATCACCCCAGCCTGAGCTGACTCATTGACTTCGTAGTGATACCAGCATCCAGACTGACTTCATGTCTAAGAATCTCTTATTTCATTTCAGTGAGAGCACAGATCACACAGCAGGTGGATGAGCTTCCACCCTGCCATTTCTATGCCATCATCCTCAGCACAACATCTCCCTTTGCAGCACGGGAACTACAAGAGCTCTACCACCCTGAATGGACTTTCCTATTGGTAGTTGGCTGATTGGTCTCCATGGGATGTGCCTGTCCCTGTTGTAGGCTGGAGAGTGTTCAGCATTGAGTTTATCTGTAAAATAGTCTGGAAACTATGAATATAAGCTTTTCTTTCTACATTTCTGACTTCTTTCATTAGCTTCATAACTTCATAGCTTCAAGCAGTGTAACAAGTTTTTCTTTAAAGATAGGCAAAAATGATTTCACATTGTCCTAATAGTAGTTATTTTTATTTTTATTTTATTTTTTTAATTTTTATTATTTTTATTTTTAAGAATGGAGAAAACAGACATTAGTCACCATGAAAACATTTTTATATGTGGGTCTTTTTCGTAATGGGCAGTTGTAATTCCAGATAAACCACTCTCAGCCACAGAAGGCTAACAGCTTGAGCACATGTCTGGGAGACTCCAAGCTAATTAACAAACTATGGGGCCTCTTTGCTGAAATTAGATAACATATAAGTAGCATTTCATGAGTTTGCAGCAGTAATGAGACTACAGATGCTGTTTTCTCTAAGTTTGTGATTCTGCATGCTGACAGTGATGCAGATGGAGCCATCCAGATTCATCCTGCTGCAGAATAAATTCTGTGTTAAATCTGGAATAATCTTTATGGTGATTCCTTGTGGTGATTCCTTTTAGTGAACCTGTCTTGGAAAACTAAAGTAATATTGTAAATAATTCAGCATGGACTACTATGCTATTAATCCTATTATGTGTTTCAGTTTTTCACCTCTCTTGTCAATGATTTTAACAGCATACATTACAACTCTTTTGAGGCCATTGAACAACCCGCTAACCCAGAAGACTTTTTTGTTTTGCAGGCTGTTAATGCACTGTAAGAGGATTGCTAGCCCTGACTTTGTGAAACAAATGGAGAAAATTTTTCATGACTCTACATATCGGAAACAGTGAGAGATATAAAGGGATAAAAGGATGGAACAGAAACTACAGCATTTGCCATAGTGAAAAACTGAAAGTAGGCCACCTTCAGAATAAAACAGAATTGATATTTCTTGCTTTTATTTTATGAAGGAAGGCAAACTCTTTACTTGACAAAACTAATGGTAAAGTTATCTGTCAAGGCATGTTTATTAAGTACTACTGAACACATGCCATATACAAAGGCACACCTACCACTGTGTCTGCTGCCAAATTGAAACCCTAGCTATCTTGTGAGCTCTGGCAGACACCTTGTTTTCCAGTATCAATGTAGGGCTTTTCACACATTTTAGCTGAAACTGAAAAATATTAATAAAAGAGGAACACTTGTCATCACAACCACATCACCTTTATTAAAGGTATTCTGTGAAATGCACAAGTATCACTCTGTTTTTGTGCTGGTGATATGGAATGTAATTACTAAAATGACATTGAAAACCTTTGCTGTTTCCAGTAGAAATTAAATCATACGTCATAATATTCTGAATAGTGCAATCTGACTATTCCAAACGTGAGGCGAGACAGATCTCAGCAAAACAATTTGTTCCTTGCTGAAGAAATAAGGCAATGAGAGTGGCTTTAATGTCTGGATCAGGATCTATGATGTTGCTCATGTTGTTCAGCACAGTGCTTGTGGGAGGTAGCTGATGTGATAGCTGTGACATTGCTTACAGTTGTGTATATCTGTCAGAAAAATTTAGGGCAAGAATCAGTGGACAAAACATCCACACTCAGGCTGTACCCTTGTGCTGCAGGAATGAAAAATTTGTAGAGCCAAGGGGCTGCCAGGTGCCCACAGCTCTTGTTAAGTGCCCTGAGTGAAACCAGACTTGGTACCTTGGTTTGCTAAGAGGGTTCCTCAGTTAATCATCCTCAGCATCTCCAGTGCTCTGAGTGGTACCTATTAACACCAAGCAGCTGCCTGCAGGCAGAGGGGGAGCACAGGAAGCAGGATGGGGCTTCTGTTCCACTTTGACCCCCTTGCCATAGTGGAGTGGCCAGAGCTGCCCAAGCTCCTTGAGGAGAGCTACAAGCACTGTGAGTATAAGTGGAGAGCTTTAGCTGTGGGAGACTTTTGTAGTTCCTCTGCCAATGCTGATTCATTGAAGTGCTGTCTATAGTATTTATAACTTTATTTTTCTCCAAAGTGTAAATGTACTTTTTCCTATGATGTTTAAAATGGTAAATGTAAGACAACATGTCTATAGCATGCAGTCTATAAATTACATCAATGGGAGGATTATGCAAAGAAGGATTATGCAAAACAGAAGGAAAGAAAATGGGAGGGTGTTTAAGAGAAACAGGGGAAGACATGGTCTGTACTGGGCTCTTAGATAATGAATGTTTTCAAAAGGAAAAACAAGCTTGGTCCAAACCTCGGTAATGCAGAGATTCCTGTTGTTGAGCTCCTGAATTGTTGCATTGTTTTTGATAGTTATTTCTTCCACCTCTATAAAATCACTCTTTCTGAGTGATCCCAGGTGGTATCAGTTGCTTTGTAGGTAATATACTACTGTGTATCTCTCACGCAGTGTTTGACAGTTAAAGTCCTCATGTTGTTTACACTTCAATGTTACTGTCTTTCAATAGCTAGTTCAGAAAAAAGTGTTCCCGCAAGTGTTATGGTCTGCTCATGCTGCTGCATAGTGCCTTTGAGACAGCTACACAGACAGCTATCTTGTATGCTGGGGTGCCTACAAATTAAAACTGCTATCTCATTTCAATGCAGAAATGTGTTTCTCATCACTGCTGACCACTGCCTATCCTCCTGTCAGGCTTACCAGGATGTTTAGCATGCTGACCTGCTGGCTGACAACTACTGCAACTCCAGCAAAATGAAGCTCCTGTTATTTGTCTGAGGCTGCATTCGCTGATGACTGCAGGTCTGCTGTACCTTTCCCAGGCACCTGTCTTCATGCTAAGTGCAGAGTTTCCTGAGCAATGCAGCAGAATGCAGCACTCAAAACGATACACAGGGGTGCTCTGGTAAGGAACAATAATTTATATCCTATGAGAAAAAAATTAAGAAATGTCATGGAGATGTGACCTGACCATGCTCTTACAGTAGTGGATATGAGTGCTGGAAAACCAAGCTGGGTGACCTTTCCCTGCCTTTGAGGAGAGAGAAGAAGAGTTCAGGAGTTTTGACTATAAACCAAACATGTGGAATTATGTCTAAAATTGAATTACTGCTCTACCACAGAAGCTGAAACACTGTTGCCATGACTATTGCATTTGCAAAGGACACTCCTACCTGCATCTCAGAGCACTCTGTAGCCAGCAGCCTCTGCATTGTCTCCTCCCTCTGGAGGTCACAAATATCACCTTGATAACACCCTGTGTTCCTTGGTACACTATCCTGGCAGGAGTGAACAAAGGGTCAGAGATTGGGAGAGACCTTGAGGATGCTGAACATCATGAGTGAAAGGAACCTGGCTTGAGTGGCACAGGCCAGGCATAGTCGTCCCCTGGTTCAGCAGCCGTGTTTGAATCAGATGCTTTATTAATGGCTGGAAATCTGATGGCCGAAACAGATGAGGGAGGGTAGTTGAGAGACTGGGAGCTGGGACAACAAGGCAACACAATGGGAAAACACCCCCAGGCATCAGTCTCAGCCTCCTCTCCCCAGACAGGTTAGGTGTTTGGAGATCTCCCTTTGCTATGCTCTACTTTGCTATGTTTGGCTGTTAAACAAGGACACTGATTTTTATGTCACAGAAAGCTACATATATTTTATTTACAAAACCCTGTGATAAAAGACATTGCACAATGGAAATGAGAGCTAACACACTTCATAGGCCTAATGGTGTATTTGGCTTTCTCTGCTATTGGTTATTTGTTACTTTAAATTTACTTTTTTCCTGTCTGAAGGCCTATATAGACTTCTGCAAAAAAAACGCCGAGACATCTCAGCTGGACTGTCATTTCCTGGATTTTTTTTCCTCTTAAAAGTATAATCCTATTGCAAAATCTCTGGCATTCATCATGTTTTTCAATCAACGTGGCCTATAGAAAATATGAAGTCTTGTAGTTGCCACCTCACCCTGCACTGTATTCACCGCTTAGAGAAAGGACAAGATAAAAGCAGCAGCTCTTCCGCCTCAGAAAACCGGAAATCTCATTTGGTGTAACCACTAAATGGGGGGAAAGAAAGCAAAAACGAAAACCGAGATAAGGCAACTTCTCCTCAGATATCAGTGCATGGAATGGCCTGCCTGCACACTCTGGCTGACAGCCAGAGTTCACATGAACCTGAGGTACCCAGACCAGAGCCTGAGTACTCAAGATACTAATGGCATAAATCCAAGAAATTTAGAATTCTTAAAAAAGCCAAGGCAATCTGTGAAGAACAGTTTTATTAAGTTCAGTGAAGTTAGCATTAAAAGCCAAGCAAAGGTCTCCAATCTGATCTAACTAAATCTTTTGAGGTGTGCTTGCAAGAAGCCCCAGTAAAGTATATTTCAAGAATCCAGCTTGCCGAAGAAAATGGAGTAGATGCTTATATGCCATAGCAGTGGAACAGGAAGCCTAGATAAGGAAGGAATTGGTTACATCTGTGTCTGTTGCAGACTAGTCTACAAATGTGAAACCCTGCTAGTAAAGCCAAATGCTGACAGCTGGTGGGATTTCCTCAGGCAGGTTGCTTGTCAGACAGCGGAATGTGGGGCAATACCCAGGGAATGGCTGTGATCAACAGCAGTTCCACAAAGAGAAGAGCCACACCAGTCTTATCAGAAAACCACCAGACAGGCAGAGACACAAGTGCACAAGGGAACTGAGAATCTCAGTTGCTGAGACTAATGTCATTCAAAAAACCCAGACCAATCCTCTGCCTCCTAAGGTAGAATTAAGCCAGGCTTGGAAATAGTTTACCTGTTAGTCCATGCCCTGTCTTTCTTCAGAGTCAAGCTTGAGTTAGCAATCAGAGACATTAATGGAAGAGTCCCTAGTCAGGATTTAATAGGAAGCTACTGACATAGAACTCCTTGCTAAAAGGCTACACACTTGACTTTGACCAGCTGCTTATGGAAATGGCTAGAAGGCAGAAAATGAGAGCAGAACTCTCCAAAGCACATAAGCATGTGACAGTGTGCATGCATACTCACACACACACTCCCACGTGGCCAGAAACCACTGGGAACTGGGATTCTTTCTGACAGACAGAAATGTTTCAGGATATATATGGCAATGTAAAAGGTCATGGCTAGTCTGAACAGCTCAGTGCCTCTACAGACTTCCAGTGACAGTTACAGCTGCAGATAACTAAAATGGATGGGTGCTTACGGCACTTGCATCTGAAGCCAAGGACTGAAATAGTACCAGTGTGCTCCCAGCCACTCAGCAGCTCCTGTGAGAGCTGCAGCCCGTGGCATGCCGCAATCCAGTCTGTTGCCTAGGATTCGTACTCTGTTTTATTTGCTCTCTGTGTTTGTGCTGACTGGGGCTTACGGTAAATGGAGTATTTATCTGGTTACCTCTGGGAACCCCCTTTCTATTGCCATCTATTTAAGGAAAAGTAGCTTTACCACATAGATGTTTGGTTCCAACTAATTTGGACCCTGTGGAGCCTTGTAGAGCATTCTGTCAGGCCAGCTTACTTCCTGGCTGATCAGCTCTCTAGCTTTTCTCTGCAGCAAATTAGTGGAGGGGTCTCTACAAGTGCCTGGGAGTTAAATATGCATATTTCCAAGTATCATGACTAGTCTAGTAGGTTTCATTGTAGGTGAAATGTCTGTTCTATACTTGGAAAGCAGAGGATGCCATGTATTTTTTTATTCCAATAGCTAAAATTCTGTTTATCAACACTGTTGGTCCCATCTTTTCCTTGGCCTGGAAGCTAAGAAAGGAAAATAACAGGGGAATAAATTACATGGCATAAAAAAGGGGCAGCAAAGAGACTGTAAGCAGCCCGTATAAGTTTCACATATACAGTATTCAAGAATGAGTACAGTCTATGGGACAGGAAAGGCTTCTATTGTCAGAAAGCCACAACTCAAAGAGCTTAAGGATTAGTCAAACCAACTGACTGTGAGCAAAATCCCAGTGCTTGCCCAACATGTCTCTGGCAGAAGACGATAGCAGAGCACTGTTCATTCCCAGCGTGGCCAACAATATGAACACGACTGGCTCTACATAATAATGGCATGGTTAAAGTACAGTGACCCACATGGACTGGACTAATTTTTAATGCTAAGCTAATTTTAATGCATTTAAAAAATCTATACCTTAGCCAACTGTTGACTTTAAAAAACGCTCTGGTGAATCTGAGACTGTTTCTTATTTCAATTCGGCAATGAATTCTACTTTGGTAGTTGATTTTGTTACATTCGAATTCTGCCATAACAAATTTACAAGTTTTACTGCTCAAGATCTGCTGTGCAGCCTATGGCAGCCTCTCCCAGCATGCCAGGTTGTGTTTACTGAAGAGGCAATGTATGGCCATGCACTGGCAAAAAGCAATGTCTTTGGATATATGAATTCAGATGTGCAGGTCTTTCATAGCATGTCACAGATTATCAGGCAAGGGAGAAAATTGTGTTTGTCTTCTTGGAGAGAAATTCAGCTTTCATAAGCTTGGCAAATACTGTCTTAAAAGCTATATGCACAACTTCCACTGATTTTAGAGATATAAATGTTTGAATTTCTGAAAATTGCAATCTTTGTCAGTGAACATTTAGCCTCTTGAAATAGCATCAAGGCAGCAGATAGAGGAAAGGAAATTTTGCATTTTGCACAACAAATACTAGAAAAGTGAGGAAAAGACGTAGGTTACTTAAACTGTTTAAGTACTCCGAACTCCCTTTATGAGGATAATTGTAAAATTGCCTGTTGAAATTGGCATGTCTATTAAAAACGTCCACATCATGTGGCATAGAATCCTATCTTGCAGCATCTCTTCATTACTATATTACTAGGTGTATTTTAAGGAAGTATTATATATTATGCACAAATAACTCAACAGAGCAAAGAGGAGGCAGTCTTAGAATGTTTTGAGGATTGCTTCTTGTCATAG
>VYZS01091353.1:0-21924 GCA_013400695.1 Neodrepanis coruscans | reverse complement strand
TGATTCACTGTAGTTTCTCATATTTAATGAAAGAGGTCTTTAGTAAAGACCTTATGACTTCCAGTCAGAATGTCTGGAACACAGAATTTCAGTTGCAAGTGATTACAGCAGTCTTTGTTAATTGCTCTATTGTCACCTCTTGTTAGTGCAGTGCCTGTACTTCTAGCTGCTCTTTCTCCCTCACCCTAATCCGCAGGGGTCCAGGATATGGGTTTTGCTGGTTGTTTTTTTTAATCAGTATCTGTCTGCAGAAAGTTGTTAGTCAGGAACATGTTTGATAGAAGTTGTAATTTGTTTCATCATGATACCTACAGTAATGTTTGCTGTAAATCATGTAACATTCTTCTTTCTCTTATGAAGTCTTTATACCTCTTTTAATGCATCCCTTACAAAGCTGTTCTTTTTGGCTTCCCCATGTTGTGTTCTGCTATCCTTTTTGATTCCTAGATTTTCACAGGATGAAATAGATTTTTACTTTACAAGTCTACCTTAAATGTACCGTCTCTATTAGTTTATTCCAATTTGTAATAGCAGGGGCTTAGTCTGTACACCATGAAGGCTTTGAGATACTACCTTTTATAAATACTGCAGTGAACTAGACTATTTCACTTTAAACCTTTGGTTGTTTGATCGCAGGTTTCAGCTTTGAACCCTCTTTTCACTATTTAATGATCTGGCTCAGGTTGCTGGACTGGTGCTGGAGTTGTCTGTGGTCATTGCTCGAGATGTCAAACAGGCTGCAGAGTCCAGCAAGTTCTCAGCCCATACATATGCGTGGAAGTTCACTTAAAAAGGAAGATTTTTAGCCTTTGCTGCTTTGTTGTTGTTTATTCTCTAGCGTTCAGTAGTGTATTTGCTTGGGCAAGAATTTGCAATGAGTTTTTAGAATCCCTGTTTTATTTTCTGCTACATGAATCTGTGCTGGTTTTTTCAGCTGCCTTGCAGGAACTCCTGTCAGATTAGCATGGTCTAGTGGTCTGCATCCAGGCTAGGAAAAGAGCCTTTAATCCCACATCTGATGTAGGGTGCATTGATCCTCTTCTATTCAGGGTGCTGTGGATGACTGTGAATGTATGTCCTTAATGACTGGCATTATCCTTCTCCAGAGCAGTTCCCCTCTCCTTTCAAGACCCTGGTCTATGGATGTGAAAATCCTGTTTCTGTGTCGGTGTCCAAACCCTTTATCTCCTTCCTGGTCTTTTTGTCATCATTTACCCTGAAAGGTCCCTCAGGGAGTGGGGAGTCTTGGCAGCAGAAGTGTGTGAGAAGGGACAGATATTTTCACATACACCAACCAGTCAGTGGCCTCAGTGTCGCTCACCCTGGCAGCAACTATCTGCATTTTCACTGTAACTTTAGACAATAACTAATGGCTCTGGCATTCTAACCTGAGTATTTTCCCCAAAGGATTAGTTCACTACCTTAGATTCCCTCTCTGTGAAGCTAGGATGATGTTCTCTTCACAGGATTAGGTGAGGATTAGCTAGTGTTTATCAGCGACTTGAAGATAAAAGAAGTGCTTTGTTTACGTGTAGATCTTTAGAGTGTATGGTCTTGATCACTTGGCAGTGCTGAACTCCGCTTTTGAAAAACATCTGATTTAGGATACTGTTACAAAATAATTGTTACAGACGGTTACTAAGGTGTGAGTATTTTTAGAAATGAATCCTGCCTCTCAAAAACTGAAGCATTTTGCAATTTGGAAATATTCTGTCCTATTCTCTTATTATTATTGCTGTCTTTGAAATGTTTTGTATTAGTGTTGACACATAGGATTTTTTTGGTCAGTCTGGAAATGTCAGCAACATTTCTGGCCTAATGACTGTAAGTCCGGTATAAATTTATTCCCTGAGAGAAACACAATGCCATCCTTCAAGAGTTATCTTTCAAGACAGTGTCCATTCTTACCTTTCCTCACCAAATATTCCTAGTTTATGAATTATAGTACCTGGAACCTGGAATTCACAGTGTTTTTTCTGCTTCTTTTTTAATTCCTGAAAATAAAGGTTTTGCAGCAGCTGGAATCAGCTAACAGTCTTGTGGAAAATACATCTTGTTCTTCCCTAGCAATATTGGCTCTGTGAGGCTTTCTTAGTAACATGAACAGATATGACTCAGAAGACAGAGGGAGAACAACTTTGTTGTGTAGGAAGTTAAAAAATGGATTTTTTACCATTTTCTTTTGGCCAACACCGCAGTCAAGCTGCACTGCCTGTCTTTTTTTTTTCTTTTGCCTTTTTTTTCCTTCTTGACAGCCAGTAAAACTGGAGCTGGTATCCTGAATTGATCTTAAAAATCTATGTGAAATCCGAGAGAGAACAAACGAGATGTTCTCAACAGCATGTGAAATTCTGAAATGCTGTAATTTCTAGTTTTCATAGTACCAAACTGCAGGTTGCTAATGCAGATTGTTTAATATTGCAATAGACAAGATTAGATGGGGTATTGCACAAAGATATTATTTGAATTGGGCCAAACTTGGACAGTTTGGCTTCTGGGGGCCTTTCTTACTTGGAGAGGCTCTAATCAAGAAGAAAATGTAGTGGAAACTTTTCTCAGAGTTAAATACAGGCCCAAAAATATGCGGCATGAGGGGGGAGGTGGTGGAAGATGATAAAACACCACATTCTTGGAGCCCGTGTAATTGCCTGTTCTCCCTTCTCATTAGACAGATAGCACCTTCAGGTCTGTTCCTGTTCCCTTTGTCCTTGTTCGATGAGTTTCTGTTGCTCTTGAGGGTTCTCCTCATCCCTTCCTCCACCCTCATGTTTTCAAAATTACTACACTCTATTCCCCTTAGAGAAAATTTCCTAACTGCAAACTTGCTCTTTCTTTCAAGTCTTTCAAGTAACCAGCTCTTTCCAGAAAACATTCCCGTGTTAATTTCCCTGAGAAATTTTTGTCCATGCCATCTTGTTTTTGAACTTTTATTGCATTTCTTTCAAGTTCCTGGTGGAAGGAGCCAGTTCTTATGTGTTTGTGAATGGCCATTTATATAGTCTCCAGACAGTAAGTAGCCAGGCATAGTCTGTATGCAATAAATGCATCCCTGTAACCTTTCAGAAATCTTATCTTAAATATTTTATCTCATCTTTTGCTCTAATTTCTCTTGGTTTTGACCTTCTGTTCTAGCCACTTCTCCCACATATCTTGGTTTACATCAGTAAAATTGAAAATATCATCTGCTAGACTAGCATGAAAGTACTTACCAGTTAAAAAGGAGAAGTTATGTTTTGTAACATACACTTAAAATGGTGTATTAAAAAAGAAAAGATCATATTGGTAGAGGTTGAGTAAATATAATATAAGAGATTGAGCCTCCCTACCACTAAAATTGTTTACAGTGTTTTCCACCAACTTCAGGAGGAAAAGGAACTGATCCAAAATGGTTCTGACCAAGAATGGAGACGTTATTTTCCATCTGCTTGGATGGCATCTTACTGTATGTTTTACAGTAATGTTTGATGTTCTGATGTCCATTTTGATTCTCCTTGTCCAGTTGTTCTGGGAACATGAAAGAAATAGATGTGGTTGCTATTTAGATAGGATGTTAGCTCAGTGCTTTTTTATAAACCGCTGCTTTTCTACAGTCAGTGAAACAGAATCCCTGTCCCTGTGAAACACTCGGCATAGTTAATGGGGCTTGAAGTCTTGGGGAATTCTCTGGGTCCCTTGCTGTCCTTCCTCTTCCTTTCTCCTCTCCTTCTCAGTAGATGGTCTCTTTAGTTTTAGCTTCTGAAGATGAAAATCTTAAGCCTGATAATGTCTTGTGGGTATTACAGTCTTGTGTAAATTGTAAGCTCTCTTGGTCATGTCAGGTTGTATTCTAGTAATTTTCCCAGAAAATGCCCTAAGGAGTTGCATACAACTCACTTGAAATGGTTTCCTCTTTGTGTTTGTTACTAATGCGGTGGGATTGTTTAAGCATACAAATTATCCAATTTTTTTTTTTTAATTTTTAAATTATCCTTTTGCACTGCTCTGGTTTGCTGTAGAAAATCTGTGCTAAAATCTGGTTCCATGTGTCATTAGGACTGTATTACTTCCTCTGTCGTCCCAGCCCTCCACCCGATATATTCCCAGGAGGCTGAGAAGATTCATGCTTGCAGTTCGGCGCAAGATCGGAAAAACTGTTCCAGCGTGTGGCATCCATGCTGTGCTGTCTGTCTGACGTTCTCACCCGCCCACCGCTCCCTCGGCTGCCTCGCCCGGGCCCATTCGCCTTTTCAGTGGCTGAGATAAGATGTCAATGAGAGGGGCGGGAGGGTTAGCAGAGCTGCCGGAGGAATTGATTCTTGTCTGCCTCTCTGAGCAGTCTGTCTGCGCAGCAGCACATGAGACGGTTTTGCACAATACCCCGCTAATGCCCTAGTCAGCAGCTTTGGAGAGAAGAGCAGTATTGAAAAAAAAATAATAGCGGTCCTCTGCGAGCTGCAGTGAGTGCATGGACTGGAGCTAAATTTGGAAAACTAAAGCTTATTTCATGCAAGATTATTAGAATTATTTGGGTTTCCAAAGGCATGCTCACACACATGTACGTGTAGCCGGCCAGCTTTTCCACGTGACTCGGCTAGATCCAAATGCAGTTATTTATAGATGGCAAGAGCAGTGATGGCATTATCTTGTAGCACTCCAGTCCTGAAATTATAGCGCTTGTGTGTGCGGAGAGGGGGCCAGATGCCCTGTGTGTGAATTTAGGCAGGCTGCTTTTCTGTGAATGTCCATAAGATGAGGTAGTCAAAAGCAAACCTTTTCCTCTTCCCCCATTCCTTTTTATTTTCAGACAGAGAAAAGAAAGGTATTGAAAAATCAGTCTGGGCTGTGATTACTACTGGCATCTTCCCTAGATGCTTGTAAAAAAGCAATTAGCCACGTTCATTTTTATACCTCTCCCCTATTCCATAGATAACCTGTTTCTATCTATGTAAAATGATAAACATTCCCCTGAAGACAAGGAAACAGCAATTCTAATCTGTCTGAAACTAATCTTCGTAGTTAGGTTTTTGAATAAAAGTCTCTTGTTCCAAACCTCCGTGTGCTTGTAGCTCAGCTGATTGAACTGAGGCGTGTACGTGTGCACTGGAGCCCTGTCTTCAGATACTGCCTATGCAAAGGAACAGCTGCCTGATTTCCGCCTCTGCAGAGTGCCAGAGCCTTGGTGCTGGGGCCAGACTCTGAGCCACAGCAGGGATTTCATCTAGCTGAGGGAAAAACAGAAAACCAAAACACGCCTGGCGGAAAAAACAAACAAACATGAGAAAAAGAAAAAGGAATATAAAAAAATGGAAGGGAAAAAAAGGGAGAAAAAAACCTGCTCGGGTTTACAGGGTGGTCGTGCAAAAAAATGTTTCAGCACAGCTGAGACCGTGCAAGCTACATCAGGGCATGGGCACAGACAACAGAAAACAGGGCTACCTGAAGGCAGTATTCCTGCTGAACACTTTGTATCATGAAACTACAATTAAAATGATCTGAAGATCAGGGTAGGGTTATTTTGATGTTTCTTAGTTTACACCAATTTGAGTTTTCTGTGTCCCCTTAATTGTAACAGAGCATAGATGATTTACTGGTTTTGCTTTATTGGTAATAAAAAAAAATAAACATACTGCATGTGGAGGCCTTAAAAAGAGCATCCGTGTCTCACAAAGTCTGTTCCTTTAATACAACCATGTTTGAGGTGAGAAACGTCCGTCAGCCCAATGGACACAGCTCGAAGAAATGGAACTTTAAGGATACAGAAGCCTTTCTCTTGCTGAGATTAGTTACCAAGTTCTTAGTGCAGCTTGGGAACAATTATTTGGCATTTAAGTTCATTATATTAATTGAGTGTTAATTAATTAGGCAGTTCTCAAGAAAAGGTGATTGGTACCAGAGGAGCAGAGCAGGTTGATAGTAAAGGAAGATGACAAGATTTGTGGGGTTGGTGGGACACAGAGGGGAAAAAGAAAAGTAATGATGGTGTTAAAAAACTAACTCATTAACTGGGCAGTGAGATGGAAAACATTGGTGCCTTGAAACTGCAGTGCATGCACACATCTGTCTGCCCTGTATTGTTTGAACAGAAGTCAGGTAAGTTAGAAACTGCTGTAGGCTGAGTTTCTCTTTCCTAATGTACTTTCCTGTTTCCATGTTCAGCACGTAGAGATTATTTCATGTAGTTGTAATTTTTCTTTCAGAATGAAGAATGAGATGGTAGGGTAGAGTTAGAGTGCTTTTAGCTTCGTTCTGTTTAAGTACAAAGTTTATATAGTTTGAAAAATGGTCTTGCAACCCTCAGCTTTGAAAACTAACATTTTTTTCCTTCAGCAGTTATAAAGAAGTTGGCAAACTTTGTATTACACTAATTGTACAGAAATAAAAAAATTCTGAGGACACCTGATAAAATATTATTTTGCTATAAAAATATAAAATAATGTAAAATTAAAGCAAAGAGCAAGACTGCAGAGACAAGAAGCAAAAGTTCCAAAAATAGCTTTTGGTCCTTCTGGCTGTGCAATGTTAACTTTGGAAACACGTTTCTGCTATAAATTTTGGTTGTGTGGTTTTTGTGATTTTTTTTCACTCTTGAAAGCCTCTCCAGATGTTTTACAGTTGTTGTTTGAAAATGTTCCATGGCAGGCACAGAGACTGTGGGCACAGAGCAGTGTAACCCCTTGATGTGGTGGTTGTGGTTTTTCCTTGCAAAGAGAGAGAGGTGTATGATCCTCTTGGTTCTGGGACTCATTCTGTCATAAATGGTGTGACCTTCAGCACATCACCTGCTCTCAGTTTCTTTCATCTTTAAAACTTAGCTAGCAAGCCATGTAGCTGGATGGCCACTTCAGCAGTCTCTGCAGGAGCTCCCCACACTGTGTCTGAGATGTCTTTTTGGAATAATTATGAATACAAGCCAGTTTTAAATACTTCTCCAATACTTTTGAAATTCATCTGATCAGAATCATAGATTTCATTTGGTTGTAAAAGACTTCAAAAGTCATCTATGTCACACCCCCTTGCCTGAACAATCAGTTCTCCCTGGATCTTTGTCTGACCTTTCCTCTGCATCACCATTCATGGCAATTCCTCAATTTACCCCTTAGGGTATTTAGAAGCATTAGGATGCTTCTAATATCTGATTTCTGTCTTTCATCTCTTTGTATTTTGGTGTTTCTGCTGTGGATGTCGTTAATGCTTCATAACTCGATAAATCAGAATACTTCTGTCAAAAAAACAAAAAAAAAAAACAAAGCCCAAACCAAACCCACCAAAAGCCTGACTGTTGGTTTAATAGTTCAATTTCCAGCCATTTTGTGTTGTCTTCAGCTAGACCTTATTTCCCTTGTTTATTTGAAAGCAGTGCTAAAGCCTCACTAAAATCAAACTAATCTATGCTCAAGATCTGTTGTCTGCTAGTGTAAAGAAAATACAGAAGTGTGGCATGATTTGTTTCTGACAAATCAATTTTGTTTGTTACTCTTTTTTTACTTTCCTCTTGGTCCTTTTGAATAATTTGGGTTATTTTTCCATGATAGAAACATGGACCTCCAATTCTGTATTTATTCCTTTCTTTTTTAATGATAGACTCTAGATTTTCCCTTTTTCAGACTTCCATCGTTGTACTGATGGTACATGGCTTTCCTGCATAAAAACTTGTTAAATTCATCTATTGAGTTTCTTCCTGGCACTTTTGGATGTTAGTGGTAGACTTAGCCCAGGAGTTGTTTACAGTAGTAATTGGGAGGTTAAGGATGGATCAAGTGAAACTGAGCCTCTCTCCTATAGGCCACTGGTTTGACTGTCTCCAAAGATGGGTTCAAGTGTGTCAGTTCCATTTTTCAGATGCCTGTTAAATCTGTTGATGACTAGAACTGGCAGTACAAAATGAAAGTGTACAGCAGTAATGAAAGATGCTGTTGTTTGAAATCTAAGCAGTGAAACCAATAATTGGATGAGTAAGAAAACAAGCAGTCTAATGCTATTGGAGTGCATTTCCTTTGGAGAGCCTTATTCAAGATTCACTTGCTGTGGCCTTTCACCAGCTTTGTCTACTCTTTATGTAATGGGCCACATTTTCAGATGTAGCAACTTGAGTAGAGCTAAGCCTAAATGAGATGCTTACATATTTTATCTGGATCTGTGCAGAGTGTTTTGTGCTTGCCAAATTGAGCCATTGTTGCTATGTTTTGTAATGTATTACTTCAAAGTTAATGTAGTGAATCTGGTAAGATGCTCTGCCAAGTTTTGGCAAGTGTAGAAGGAAATTAGGGAATCCCAGTTTCACTGAAGTCATAGGGTAAGGATAGCAGTATTCAAATCTGTGCCTCTAGCATGTGCTATTCCAACTGGCAAGAGCTTTTGAGGAAGCCTATATATATATGTCCTGAGAGGTTTTTGTGAGGAGCTGAAGGTGTGCCAAGGCAAGCTGGACCCGTGTTCAAGACCCGAGTTTGTACCTGGTGTCACTTTTATGCAATAGTCTTGAAAGCACACACTAGGTAACTCTCAGGTTTGCAGTAAGGGTTTTATTGAATAAAACCTCTGTTAATCAATGTAGTATTACATTCAGTTTAATTAGGTGTTCCCTGTGTTACCTATTTTCCTACAAACCTGTGCGGTTTTTTTGTTTTTAATGATAATAAATAACTGCATCATAGATCCCACTGGGGCAAGGCTGGATATTTCTGCGTGACACAGCTGTAGATATAGTAATGGAAGAGGCATTAGTGACAAAGGACATTACTTGACTATCAAGGTAGAAATGTGTATCATACCCTCTTTCACAATGTTGAACCGTGGCTGTTGAATTTGTGTTCCTGTTGTGATTAGCAGGGGCAGGGCAGTTCATGCCTCTGAGAGCAGGGTCTGAGCCAGCTGCCCCGTTTGCTTTGCTGGGGAGTTCAGTTCCATGTGGTTTGCTGTGCAGTTGCTAAATCTAACACTTCTTAAATATCTATTTGGAGGTGGTACTCCTCGCTACTCTACTACTGGAGCAGGTTTGTGTTGGTACTTTTCAGATAAAATCAGTCTGTTTAATACAACTTGTTTACTTGGACTCACTGATTTTACCTGATGGAAACAGCAGTTACGGTCCTCAGCTGCTCCGAAAAAGCAGCTGACTGGGGTGTAAACCTCCCAGGATGAGGTGGGAGCAAACACCTGGGAATTTGCACTGGCTCTGTGCCGTGGGCCCATGTGCAAAGTGGGCAAGTACTGGCAGCCAGAGACGTGGACCTACGAGGAGGGCTGAACTCCCCGGGAACTGCTGTGAATCCATGTTGAACAGCCAGACTGGTGAGAAATTAATACTTCTGCATTGTAATTGGCTTTATATACAGTGCTTTTGTGCTCTCGGCATTGAGGCAGGCACCGAGCAGAAGCCTGTGTAATGACAGGGGTGGGGCTCATTTGTTGCAGGGCGTGTAGCGGTACCTCAAAAGGACTGAAGAGGAGGGGCAAACACATGTACTCTGGATCTCTCCTAATGGATAGTTACATCCTGTGTCCTTTGTGGCCTTGCTTTCCTGCCCTGACCAACTGTCCGACAGGTTAGCTAGCCATTGCCAGGCTCTGCTGGAGTGTGTGAGGAGGAGAACTGCAGGAAAATTAACTTTGAAATAGTTCGGGATGACTGGTTTCTCCCTCTGCCTCCGTTTTCTAGCTCTTTAAAAGGAGAATGGCTTTTAAAACACATGGAAAACATCTAATTTTCGGTTTCACAAAATTGTGAACAAAGATTCCATCCTTTTAATGCAATTGACATTATTTTTCTAATACTATTAGCACATTGAGCATTAGGTAGTTAACACTTTCGATATGTTTTTCCAGACATGATATAGTCTCCATTTTTCTGTGTAAAAAGAGTAACTCTCCTAAATAACAAAGACAGTAGTTACTTCCTCTTCTCTCCTCCTCATTTCTGCTTGCCTTCCCTCCCTACCAAATTACCTCACTGGATGTTTTATAAAAACTGTATTTAGATTGCCTTCTATACAGAACAGAGTAGCTCTGTATTCTACTTATCTGGAATTCTCCTTTAAAAAAAAATACAGATTTGTTTCTAAAGGCAATATAAAATTAAGGGATATGATTGGCGGAAAATTATGTATTTTCTTACTTGTGCTGTAAATATCTCTTCAGCCAAATGCATTTCCTTCTGAGACGTGAAACCAAACTAGTGAGATGGTACTGAACAAATAGTTCTCCAAATCAAACTCCTCCTTTTTTCCTAATATTTTCATTGCAGCAAATAAGAAATACAGGTCTGCCAGTCTGCCTGTTGAACTATCTGCTGCAGCTTAACTGCAGCAAGGAAGCAGTAATCCTATTGTGCTCTTCCAGCAGTCTCCCGGGAAGCAGAAGGCATTGAAATTACTGAGCTGTTGTCCTATCCCCTCCTCACCTGTCTTTGTGGCTGTAAATATAGTGTCTGCCTGTAAATAACAGTTTGCTGCACCTTTAAGCATGTTCCGTAACAAGAGGCAGCGATTTACTGAGGTGATAAGCTGTAACTAATACTAGGGTATCATAATAGGTAAATAGACTAGCACTATGCTTCTCTGTATTTTGCTTTCTAGGGAGCCGAGTGGCTCATGCACTCAGGGATGCTTACTGTGGCACTTCGCACCGCGCCGAGCGAAACAAGCCAGTTACTGGAATTGCAGCTCTCGGTGCTGGTGTGGATGCACCTAATGAAATGCATCAGTGAATCTGTGGGGTAGCATTGATCACATCCCCTGTTTTCTTTCTTCTTTCTTGTCCCTGGCCCAAAAAGGGCTGTAATGGGCTGTACCAATGTTCAATGCCATGGCTGTAAAATGTCCTTTGAGCTGCATTATTCAGCATCCGTCATGTAATATTTGCAGGTGTGCCAGCATCATTTGTTGGCAAGAAGCAGTAAGCGGTGCAGGCAGCCTGGGCATGATCTGTGGCTTCCCCTGCTCAAGCTCCTTGGTTTTCCTAACAGAAATGCCCAGCATTTATAAAGCAGTTGTGCTGCTGCTGCTGCTGGGTGATGGGCACTCAGGCTGTGAGAAATGGGAAGGTGCCACGGAGTGGGCAGTGGAGACCTTTGTTTCTGTACTGCCTGGCAGGTTCTCGGCACAACAGGGCCCTCACATGAAAGGAACAGTACCAGGGGATGTGGCCAGTCCTAATAATTGTGTCGCAAATCTTGTGATATTTGGCATGTTCTTAAAGACTCGGCTCCTAGAGACAGGGGATTAAATAACAATTGCTTCCTTTCTCTTTCAAGCAAGGCTTAGCTCTGTGGTTGCAGAGAAATGTTTGAAATGTGACTCGGGCTGAACGAGGAAGAAAAAATCTTTGCCTTCCAGCCGTCTTTCCCCTCCTTGTCCCCAGGATCCCAGTGTGGATACATTGCAGTGTCTTACGATTTTGTCAATGAAAGCATTTAATGCCTATTGGAGGCATCCAGAAGAACATAAAGTGTGGCCAATTCTGAGTGTGTGGGAGTATTTATGAGTATTTTAAGGAGAGGTCAGTCACATTCTGTGCTGAGACACACTCTTGCCATGTCTGGTCGTCTTCAGAGAATGGAAAAACAAAAATGGGACCGGATAGCAGCAAACCAAATATCTCTGAATGGAGTTTTTTCTCTTGCTTCCTTAGGGAAATCCCATGGGCTAGTTGATAATTGAAATTTCTCTTATTTTTAAATCTGTGTTCCTTCTTTTCACAAATGTGAAAGCCGAGGCTGCTCATTTCTATGCTGGTTTCTTAATGCAGTCATCATTAGCAAATCAGTATTGATTTACTCCTATGAAAATAGACCAGTGCTAAAAGTAAAATGCAATCCCATTAAGAATGATACAGGTTTTGCAAATGGAGAAAAGTAGGTCAAATATTGCACCAGTCATCCCAGAGTGCATCCGTTTAAGCCAAATAAATGTGTGAATACACTTAAACTGTCACTACGTCATTTGTTTGCTATTGTTATGAATCTTTTGGCATGAGCTGGCAGATCCCTCTGAACAGGAGTTGAAAATGTCAATTTTGATGTATTAACCAGGTTGTATGTTACACCTGGGCTTCGTACAGAGGTGCATGAAGTTGGGGGGGGGTGTGCGCGCACCTTCAAGGATTCTTCTTTTCCCCTCATTGCAACAGTTAAGTTCAACTTAAGCAGGAAAGCCACATCATTGTATGCAAGGGACATTGTAGCAATGCAGCAGAGGAACACGATTTAAATCTGATCATTAAACTGCCGCAGCAAGAGGCTGCGAGAGACGGTGTGGATGGTCCATCTGCAAAATCTGTGCTCCTGTTGTACAAGGAGGAGGGGTAGAGGGGGAGAAAAAGCAGCTGCTTGGGCTGTGCTATGAGAGGGTGAGACTGACTGTTGGCACCATCTGTAGCTGTCCTTTGTGCTTCCTGCTTTATCTGTTCATTATAGTATGATACTGAATTTCTCGTGCTTTGAGTGTAAATGAGTTGAGATACGCCTAATACTGTCAGCATAAAAAGCAGTAACTAAGTACACTAAAGATGAATAGTGTAATCTGTAAATTCATTTTGAGTTTGTTTCATCTTGCTTGAATAGCCCAGGAAGTGATGTTCTCCAGAAGCCAGCTGTACCAGATGTGTGTTGGCGGGGTATATATTCATCTTAGCAAGCAGAGAGCAGAGCAGTGGAGGTGGTTAGGGCAGGAGAGAAGGGAGGCTGCCCTGTATTTTCCAGCAGAGGAGAGCAGACTCCTTTAGAGGGCTCTTGCTTCTGCTGAGCAGGATAGAAGAGGACTGGTAACTCCTAAGGTGGCTAGAAACAGCTTTGTTTTCATTCCATGCACAAGCACCAACGCAGGGAAGAGAGTGATTATTATACATGGTACATGAGTCGAAATGTCTCGGGGGAGGAAAGGTTGAACCTCTCCATAATGAGTGCTGTGATAGGGATGAGTAAATTTGCTAGGATTTTTGCCTGCAGTCTCTCAGTTTCTAAAAACGAGTCCTCTCCAGTTAACTCATAGAATGAAACTGTCCAGTTTATCTTGAGGACCTCTTTGTGTTTTGACAGTTTACATTTCACCTTTATAAATGTGCGTATGTGATATTGGTAATAATAACAACTCATTAAGATGTTTTCTTATCTTCACCTCACCAAAGCAATGCTATCTCACTGGCACGTTCCTTTTCCAGGACTTACTCTGCTTTCTTTCCAAGCAGGTTTGGCTTTTGTTTGCAAATTCATGCCCTCAGATCCATTGGGTTGTTGCTTTTTATCTTACTTGTCAAGTAGACATAGGTGTGGAGAAGGAGCAACTCCCTTCTCCCATCAGAGCCTAGTCCAAGATGGATGATTTTGTAGTAATTACTCTCGGCTGTGAAAGTGCTCAGCATCCACTATTACTCTGCCACGGCTGCCTTAAGTGTTCCTCAGAACACTTTGTTCCTGTTTCTCCCAGCTCAAGTGGCCATGGTGCAAGGGAAGAAACCCTGTGAGGCAGGAATTTGTGTCTCCAGGCAGCTGGAAAAGGGGAAGGGGGGGCCTTTGTCACTGGCATATTAGTAATGATATGCCAGGGATAAAAGGTGAGTATAATTTGATCAAATGCTTGTTGACAGATTCCTTGGCTAATAGAGAAGCAGCTTAGACTGACACTCGTTGCTGGAACATTTCACAGAGCTCGGGGGAATGCTTTTTGTAGGCTACATGTGAGGCTGACAATTTCCGAGTGACCATATTTAGTTACATAAAGGACCGGTGTCCCCTTTTTGTCACAGCAGAGCTCTAAAACGCCTCCCTAAACACTGCTCTTGACCTTCTGCTTGATAAATGCAATAAAATTACTACCTCTTCTTTGTCCTAATGTGTGATTAATTCACAGGAATAGCCCAAGCTCTAAGTATTTTTTTTGCATAGGCATTTAACTTGAGAAAATCCAGTTGTTTCTTGTACTGAAAAATCACTTTTGGGGGCATTTTTGGTAAAGCAAGTTCCTTTTTCTCTCCTACAAATATAACTTTACAGTTAGTTTCTTTGGAAATTTTTCTAAGTATATATGAACAATACCTGTGAGTAGCTACTGGCAAAAGTGGCAAATGATGATTTGCTGCTGCTTATGATTATGTTATTTGGTGAAAACATTAGAAATTTAAGAAATTAAAATAGGAGCCACAGTTTTAGAGAATTTTTCACTTGTCTCTTTTAAACAAGCAAGCCTAAAATTACATCTAGAGCTCTTTTACTCTAAACTGCTGTGGCAGCTTGGGTTTTGAGTAGTCTTCTGGTTCTCACCTATTTGTGCAATCTGTTGATTTGTGTTCGGTTCATAACACCTCAGGAAGGCACTTAGTTAAAAATTAAATATGAAGCGTTTTCTAGTTCTGAGGGTTTTGTAAAGCATCCTCTAAAGAAGAAAAAACCCCAAGCACTTCCACTTGAGAACATTTCCTTCAACTGCAGGATTTTTCAATTAGTCTGCACTTAGTTCCAGTGAAACTCCTCGCTGTGTCATCATACCTGGCTGACTTTTACCAGAGCCACTTCTGATACTGGAATTAAAGAGGCAGCTTTAAGGCACGGTCGGGTGTTGCTGGAGGCTTCACTGGGGTATCTTGGCTGGGTGCACTCATGGGAGCCAGGTTTCACCCACAGTCACTTTTTGGGGCTCTGCTTCCTGGCAGAGTAGGCGGTTTCTGTAACTGGACCTGGTCTTTTCCGAGTGTTGGTGCATAAGGGAGAGGCCACATTTTCAGGGATAATGATCCCTTTCATGTCTTCAGAAGGATTTGCAAGCTTTTCTTCCCTCTTAAGAAATCTCTGCATCTTCATAGTTCATAAGCATGATTTTCCTGTAAGCACAGAACTACCCTCATTGACTACAAGATTAGGCACATAATGGAGATACACATTTAGGGGTTGTGCTGGGTCAAATATAGATTTAAGTGCCTAACTTTGTATCCATACATCATTCTCCTGTTTATCGATTCATGACTGGTAGCTCATAGAAGTTTTGGAAATTAATTCCTGTACATGGGTTTCTCTCCAATTAATCTTTTGCAAAAACAGCCGAACAGAAAAGAGATCTTGTTCTTTTCTCCCCTCTGTAAATGGTGTCTGCTCTATGTTTTTGTTATATTTATATTAGTGTGAAATGAATTCTCTGCATCTTTTTTTATTTATAACAGCAATCCCATGTCCTTGTGCCTCATCCATTCTTCATCTTTGTGCTGCTCAGCTCAGACAAGTTCTCTTGTGCCTCCTGGGCTGTGCAGAATGTTTGTAACTTGTGTAAAACCATTATAATGATAGTGTAGGTCAATTACAGACTCATTTTGATAGGATAATAGTGTGAGTGGTGGTTCATGGACAAGCTTTTCACTCCTAGGGTTTGTCTGTTCAGATTGTGACTCCTATTACAGTGGCTTGCACCTGCACTCAGCTGTGCAGGTTCCTCAGATGTGTGCTCACTGTCATTCTGTTCTGTTTGCACAGCACTGCTTTCATCGTGGTGTGAGGAGCTGGGACGGCTCTTGCTGCTTCGCCATCAGAAAAGCCGGCAGAACGATCCTCCAGGGAAGCTACCCATGCAACCCCCCATGAACTCTATGAGCTCCATGAAACCCACCCTCTCTCATAGGTAAGTCTGGGCCCAGTCACAGCAGTGTCACTTTGTACAGGTGCATCACATGACAGAGCTGCTAATTGAAATGTTTGTTACCATTGGCGGAGGTAACTGCACTGCTCAGCACTACCAATAACAGAGTATCTATAATTACAGCAAGTACTAAATAAACTCAGGTTTTGTCTTTGCTGTTGCCCAGTGCATAGTGAAGTGACACATCCATCTTCAAATCTGTGCTCAGTTCTAGTGGGCTTGCTTTCAAACTTCAAGTTGTACCCTAGAGATAAACTCCTACATCATGTCTCCCATCAGACACTTGCCTGATGTTTATTTAGATACAACTGTTTTTTCTTGATGTTGAAAACATTTCACTGATGTTCTGTGTTTTAATCACCATTGGAAATTTATTGCATGCAAAGCAGTTGTATAGTGGGTGTACCCATATATCGGAGAATGTCCCATATGATCTTGTAACAGGTGAGGATCACAAAGCACTTGTGTTAATTTAGAAAAAATGTGGACATTAAAAGATACTATAAGAAGCTGACAATGTAAAGCCTTTGCCACATTACGTGGAGGAGCACTATTGGTATTGTCTGCAGAGCCTAGGTCAAGGCAAAAGCTGGAGATTAAGTGTAGAGAGGGATAAGCATTCATTTCGTGCTTTATGTTTTTGGGAGTTTTTTCCAAGGCTTTTTTTCTCCCTCAGTATCACATTTAAGAAATCACAAATAGTATAAATTAGGTTTAGTGTAGAGTATTTTTGTGAGTAAAAGATTATAAAAGTGTGGTAGCATAAGTAACTTAAACTTTTGTCTTAAAATGGAGCTTAGGGACATTTTGTACCTGTGCATTTGCATGTGTGAATTTGTCAGAAAATCACTTTGGGTTTTTGGGTCAGATTCTTTTTCATTATTTTTGCTGTATTTATCACTGTGCCATGCAATCACTGTGCCTTCAGCATAGTCCTTTATTCTGTAGTATAATTAATATAATATCACTGACTTTCCAGAGTACCTGAATTTCTTCTTTTTTTCATTTTCATGACCAATTGTAAACACACTTAACAAAAAACATACAGAAAACTCAATGTTTTAAAATAATTTTATCCTTGGGAGAAGCTTTTCTGAAGACAAAGTGAAATTAGTGGTCAGTCTGCAGAGGATGTGTGGTGCAGTGTATATGCTCTCAGGTGTAGTTTTGTGATGCCTGATTCTCATTCAACCTTTTAGCCTCTGTTCCCCTAGAGTCTAAAGTAAGACTATCTCACAGGGGCTGTGTGCTACATTACTAGATAAGGTAGGAACAACTCCCTTCTTTCATGGCAGTTTTGCATTGAAATTGTCATATGTCAAAAAAACAAATAATTTCTTCTACCAAGCCTAAATACCAGCGTTCCTGGCAATACCAGGTTGCCCAGTATTCTGCCCAGTAGTAGAACATCCTGCCTGGTATCAAGCAGTTCCTACAAATTTCTCTTGAGTATTGCCCCTGAAAGGCCTTACTGGGGAAGACGCTGGGAGTAATTTCTAAATCACTGCTCTTTACCTATGCCATGCCCCACTAGAAACAGAATTTCTGTGGCATAACTTCTTGTCTACAATGGCTGAGCAGCTTCTTGGGGATTTGGAATACCTGCATCACTGCTTTAGTGTGTGCTGTTGTCTTGTCTGTAATTTAGCCATAACCATGACTGCCAGAATCTCTCAGTGGTACATTAAAGTGAGACATCCTGTGGCTCTCCAGTTTCTTTTTGTACCCAGAACTGTTTATTTTCATGGATGTTCTATAATCAGTCCATAAGACAGTAAATGAAGTATGGGGTGAAGAAGAATTGAGTTTTCAATTTATTTTAATTAAACAAAAGATGAAAAGCTATTAAGTAGATCCCAGTGATGAAGCTGTTGATGAAGCACAATTTGTATTTGCATTAGATTACATTTGGGTCAAAAGCTTAGTATTAAAGTTCACAGTATCTTATCTCTAATTCACAAGGCTTTTCTGTTAATTCAAACAAAAAAAGCATGCTTTGTATTTCCTACAAAACATTTATGTAGCTGGCTACTTCAAGTTTTGTAATAGAACTAGATGTTAAATTGGAACCAAGAGGATATTCAAGAACCTTACTTAATAGAGGCAATGTAGGATATATGTCAGCTGCTGAAAATCACTAGACACAAATAAATCCTTCCCCTGTCATCAGACAATCTTGAGTACTTCACACAGAGCTTTTTCTGCTGTTCCTTTTACTAGCAGCAAAATTGTCCAGAATTCTATTCAGGGTCTAGAATCCTGATGTACCTGGTACTACAGAAACACAGCTACTTAGTCTCAAAGGTACAACAGGGGCTCTGCTATTTAAAATAAATTCTGACTCAATAATGTATCACAAGAATCTAAATCTAAGGATTCATATTTAATAAACTATGGGCACTTGCACTAGAGGGAATTCGTGTCTGGCCTATTTTTAAGGACAACCTTTGATTTTGAAGAAGTTAATTGAGTTATGGGAGAAAAGCAAACTGATAAAGGAGGGCTTTGATAGTGTAACTATTTGTCAAATGGACTCGGAGAGAGCAGAATGTAAGCCAAACAAGGATGTGCAGACATGCAATAAATGCTTTCAGAGTAGGGACTGTATTGTGCTAATTTCTTTCTAAGTTTAGTTTTTCATTAACAGAATGATCAAGTGTTGCATATAGAAAAAAAATTCTGCTACATACCTGCTATTTAATGTAGGGCAGTTGGTTGGACTGCAAAGTCCCCTGTTTTATGAACAGAATGAACACTGGATTCCCAAAAGGAACCCCCCCATCTTACTTTCTTTTTTCTTTCTTAGCTAAAACTTGAATGTGAGATTTTTTATTTACTTCCTTTTTATTCTTTTTTACTGATTCATGTGAGTAAACTTCACTGATGGATTGAAGGACCAGTGTAAGACCTATCTACCTCCTTAATCCTGTGTAACTTCTAATTAAGATCCTACTTAATGGATTTATGGGGAACTTCAGGGGAGCTCTTAGTCTTTGGACAAGCCCTTCTGCACAGGAGTGAAATTTCATGCTTTCTAGCTGGCAGGGAGTAATGTAATTTCTTTGTGTTGTAGTTTTCCAATCTGACATAATGTCTGTAGTAATGGGTACTACTAAAGGTGGCTGATTTTTTACGTTTCAATTAATTTAAGGTCCTTGGCAAATGTTGTTATGTAAGTACAAATTGTCATTACCCACCTTCCTTTGCTTTGATGAGTTTCCTACTCAACATTTTAATGCATTAAGTGGTGCTCCTTTACATGTGGGTCAAATTCAGTCTTGGTTGAAATGGTACAGTTTCAATCAATCCCAGTGGGAATTGCACCCTGGTTCCTTTTCATGTCCATCTGACCTAGGCAAATCCTATGGGCCTTCTTCGTTCCTTGCACAGCTTGTAGGAAAGCTTACAAAACCACGTGGAAATAGACAGCTGTTATTTGCACAGTTTGATGTGTTGTCATGAGCATCTGTAGGATTCTTACTGTCTTCAGTCTTGCTTGGTCTTGGTCTTCTGTATTATTTGCCAGCTGTCTTGCAGTTAGTGGCCAAAGGCTGGTAATGTCTCTATCGGGCAGTCAAGACTGATGAAAAATACAAACATAAAATTATTCTTATCACAAATTACTTAGTGCCAGGGGTTTAGAGAAAATTGAACAGTAGATCAAATTAAGTAGTAATTCAGCATTATGGTAGTTGCTTTATTTATTATCGTTACTGTTTCATGTTCAGGCAATTGTCATAAATACCTTTTATTGGTTAGACCTGCTTGTAAGTGTGCTTGTTTTTACTGTTTGTTTTGTCCCTTTTTTCTTCCAATTTAAACTTTACTTGGAGCTGAACTTTCAAACATTGGTAGGAGCTCTTGGAAAGGAAGGTTAATTCTCTGTCTGAATTTTTACTGGGCGGTTGAGACCAGCTCTTCCATTGTTAAGAATCAAGAGTGAACTGGTTGTAACATACCAGTAAAAACAGTGTCAGAATTTGTGTAAAAACTGCTGCCTTTTCAATTTTGCCATCATAAGCAATTTTGACCAACAGTGATAGTCACTTTAAAAATGTCTGGATGAGAAAAATGGTTAAAGTGAAAGGTCAGGTGCAGCATATAGACACTTCTATGAAAACAAGCACATTGTGCATGTTTTATACAACAGTTTGAAATAGGGGGTTGCTTCATGATGTCATGTAGCTGTGGCATACAGGGACAATCTTTGCAAAAGAATTCATAACTCTTTAGGTGAAAGATAGGATTGTTTCAAAGCCTTTTCATCTTCCTGTTTGTGAAGTTGTGAAATAAATATAATTAGGGACTGAACAGATGGTGAGTCCTAATATAAGAGAATATACTCAGTAAAGGAACCTGTTTTACTCAGATTGTGCAGGAGCAGCTTCACTGTTTCTTCTGTCTTTCTGTCAAGAAATGCTAAAATTCACCATCAGGAGAAAATAAGGGAAAAGTTTAGAATCAAGAAATTTTTTCCTCTACATATTGTATACACTAGACAAAGTTTTATGGTTTTGGTTTGGAATTTATTTTAATTAAAAAGTGTAAGCTGATACTTTGATAAATCCTGACAAAAACTAGGCAAATATTATTAGAGTATGTCTGCTGACTGAGGCAAAATCTGATTTTCTCAGGCTTTGTGCTGCCTATGTTCGTTTTTAAAATATGACAAGTAATAGCTTTGAATAGACAGGTATCATTTCTGTGTTTGGGCTATACTGAACATCTGATTCCTGAAGATGTCTGGTTGGTTGTGATTTACTTTTTAGCAATAATGACAATGGTATCACGCTCTTTTGCGTAAAGTCTGCTCTCAAAAGCAGATGATTTGTGCTGAGTCTGTGATTGTCCTCTGAGCATATTGGGTAGGTTCTCTCTGCCACTTGCTCACAATGAAACCAACTAATTTCTGGTGGCACTGGAGTTAAAAATCATTCAGCTGTGGCAGCACTCCTGGTTTTTAACCATTTTGACTGTCAGCATGGTGACACTGAAAGCTATACTTTGCCTATCTCTTTGTTGCAAAACTCATTAAAATCATTGGGAATCTTTTAACTGGATTGAATATCTTTGGATAGAGAACATCAAAACTAAGTCGGTGTCTTTCAGCCTCTGCAGCGTCAGGTCCACGTGTGAGGTTTAGCAGTCCTTTCCTGGCACATAAGGGCTGGGGGAGGGACAGCCCGTGGTTCAGCACAGGGTGAGTTCAGTGTGAGTAGCTGTTTGCTGGGTACCCACGCTGTTAGCATCACGCTCCAGCCTGCCTGCCAGGAGGTGACATGGCTTCTAAGCAGGGAGGGAGTTCACAGTCTGGCAACATTTTCAGTCTTCAGTGGAGTGAAAAAAAAATTAAAAATTACAGACATAAATTACGGCAAGTACCTTGTCTTTTTAATTTTGATCTTTTTGGACAATTTGGAAAAGGGAACATAGATGGATATTTTGTCTAGAACCCGATGTTTTTCTTGATGCCTTTTCTTTACATGTATCTGTTTTTCTTTCACTTAGATGAAAATGTCACCCTCCACAGGATTTCTCTGTAAATAGATTAGAAAATGAGCGAATTCCCGGTACTCAATGTTGTCAGTTTTTATATTCCTGATGTTTCCATACACATGGATTCTCAAGTCTCTCAGAATACTATGGGAAGAAACGGAAATAGTTATTACTATTTGCAGTGATGAAAGGCTTTTCTAATGGTTTCCCTAAAATAAAATGGGTTAGCAATTCGTGCTAAGACACTCGTGACTGGTTTTCGCTAGAGGCGACAACAAAGCCTGCTCCACAGACAGAGCACATCAGCAACCTGGGCACATGGGTCGGGGACGTTAATTAGATAGTGGCACTGCCTTTAGCAAGAATCGGTGGCTTCTTCTCATGAAAGGGCTGTTCCAGGGATGAGGAACAGCGCACCAGCCGGGGTACCTTCATGAATGTCCTCATCCTCCACCAAGCTGGGAATGCGCGGAAGGTACCACAGCGTGTTCGTGCTCTCAGTTCCCACTTACCATGTCAGGGGAGATGCGATGTGACGGTTTGTTTGCCCGTGTCACTATGTCACCGACAGCATTTCCAAACTACTCTGACAGGCAGAGTGTGGAGACGGCTCGGGGAGACATTTCTCAGACCTGCCCTATGTGTGCCGGCGGAGGGCACCGTCCCTCGCCGGCCGGGTCACTCGCCCGGGCTGCCCGGGCTGCCCAGCCCAGCCCTGCCCTGCCTTGCCCTGCCCTGCCCTGCCCTGCCCTGCCCGGCCGCCTCCTCCCGCTCCGGGAGCTCCGCAGGACTCGGGGGTGCCCGGCGGCCGCCCCCGGCCCGACCCGTTCCG
>VYZS01091333.1:251-15961 GCA_013400695.1 Neodrepanis coruscans | reverse complement strand
TTTCCTTTTCCTTTTCCTTTTTCTTTTTCTTTTTCTTCTGAGGAGGAGGAAGAGGAGGAGGAGAATATGTTACTTACAAAGTAAGTATTTTGGTCACCCAGGCCTCTGTCCAAAGAGTGGCTAAAGAGGCTGAGAGTCTGCTCTTAGAAAAAGGGAGATTAAAAGAAAGGTACAAAAGAGAGGACTATCAAGAGAGTAACAATAAGAGAGTAAGAAACAATTACTTCTTTTCTTAGATAAAATTAACTGGAAACACTTGCAGAATAAATTGGGGGATTAGGTATACACAAGATACATGGTGGAGCTATAGATCTCCTCTTGCCATGCTCATGGATGCTGAGATTTTGAATGGCAACACAGATATCCAGGCCCTGAGGGCACCACCAGCACTCACTACCCCACAGCAGCTCCCTGGCACTCCCCCAACCCTGCCCAGGGCCCATGACCCCGTATCAGCCCCACCCCTGTTGTTGCCAGTCCCTACCCCAGGGATGCCCTAATCCAAACATCTGGTCTTATGCTCTTATATACTGAGGCACTGTCAGTGAGAAACTGTTAGTGAATCCAAGTCATGCAGTCTTGATGGATAAACTGGGTGAGAGGAAGGCTTGGATTCACCAAAACAAGGAGTATATAACACTAGGAATAGCGGAGATAGAGAAAGAATATATTTGATTCTAGAAGGAAATTTGAACTTGCTTCCATCACCTCTTAAAGAATATGTCCCAATAGCCCAATTGGTGGATAATATTTTTCACATGTTTTCTTCTGTTGCTGCAAGAAAAATAAGCTATTTGCTTGAATCATTTGGGGTTGTTTTTGCTTGTTTTCCAGTTTGAGAAATAATAGAAGTAATTATAGCTTGAAAGAGAGAAAAAGCTATTTCTTAATCTCTGCTCTTTGAGGAAAAGGAAGTGTGTAAGGTGTTTGGTTGACCAGAAATAAACATGACTGGGAGCTGTGAGCAAAGCCACCCCCTTCTAATGGTCAGTGAACAAAATGATTGAGCTGGTACTTTCAGAGCCTTCCAGCTCCACCTTCTCTCTGGGACAAATAAATAGATGTAAATCCATCAAAGCTAGGACATGGTCACACTTTGTTCTCACAACATCTGATTAGTGATGAGCAGAATTACACTTATCACATATTCTGAACTGATGGGTATGAAAGGAGTTATTTCAGAAAGGGATGTCTATAGTTCTCATTGAAGAGACTTGGGAAGGTGGAGGTTCTGCTTACCAATTTATAGGAAAAACTATACAAAAACTGTTGGAAGGGACAAAAAGTTTGTCTGTCTCAGTCCCCATTCTTGGCAGGAGAGTGAAAAAGAAGAGTCATGCACAGGGGTGACACTCCTTTAGGAAGGACTGAAGAGAGCAAAGCAGCTTCTGGGAGCTTTGCCCCATGCAGAAATCCCCAACACTTACTGTTCCTGTTTTGGTACAATTATTTAATCAGAGAGAAAACCAACACTATACCCTTTCCTCAGAATAAGTTAAAGAGGGCAGTTTCAATGACAATGCGACAATCCTATACTTGTCTCATTCATAACATCTTTCCAGGGTCTGTATGAACCTTTGTGCTTCAGAGTCAGCGGGCTTTCATGAGACAAAGAGCTGCTTTAACTGCTACCACTGCATTTCAGAGGCCACAGAAAGAAAAGCTCTTGGGATTTCAAAAGCCCCAGACTCAGCAGAGACTCCACAGTTTAATTCGTGAAACAAGACAGCTGGCAGATTACAAACTCAATTTTACTTCACAGGCACTAAAGACATGATCTTAGCACTGTGTCTCTTGAATCAGTGATGATTAATGAGTTTCAAGCCCTTCAAAAATGCAAGGGGAACTAGTTCAGAAAGGAAAGACTTCACCTGATACAGAAAGGAGAAAAGACCTTGTTGCACAGTGACATGAGCCAGGTATTCATATCCAGCACTCAGGTAGGGCTGGAGTACGGGTTACCATGTAAATGAGGATCTAAGAACTTGAAAAAATTCTCGTCTCAGTAACAGTTCAGTGCTGTCATTTTAAGGAAAAGTGGACTCCCCTAGGCATCCTAGAGAGCACTTTTGCATCAAATGTTGCCTGCGTGCATGAAAGGGAGTATCCCTTGGAGCACTGGGCTGAGCAATGCGTCAAGGAATGACAAATAATTGCTCATTATGCATAGAAATAATTCCCAGAAGTTTTTATCCAAAGCCAGAAGGGTACAGGCTGCAACTGCAAGGGAAGACAATCTCCATTTTGACAAATGAAGTGGATGCATTAAGCAAGAAAAAGCGGCTTCGGAAGCATCAAGGCTCAGACCCATGGCTCTCAAGAACATGGGTTTAAGGGGAATTGAGCATATCCCGATTTAGGCATAGGAGCACTCTTTCACACCACTGACCTGCTGTTTTGCAGCCAGTCTTTCTCATTTTGCTAAGCTAGTAAAGTAAAATTTATTTCCTTCTTAGTCATCTTGAAGTGAATTAATGCCTGGACAGCAAGAGGACATTTTCTGCATATGCTCCAAAGCTGTATGTTACATTTAATAGATTAAGATGCCTATGGTTTTCAGTTAAGAGAAAATATGAAATTACAAGAAACAGGCAGGGCAGCTGTAGAATTTGCACACAACTGAAGAATGAAGAACTGAGCCCTGGGCCATGGCTGATCCCACCTAGCAACTGCTGTAAAGCCAAAACAACTTCGCAATGATTTGTTGCATCAGACATATTTCAATAAAAGATTATTTTCTTGATTAAAACTGTTGCTTTCTTTCGTTGAGGTGTTGGTTGTTAAATTTCGTAGTTTTCATAAGCAAAACAAAATAAAGACAGTGACCATCTTAATTTACATCTTTTCCTACTTTGTATAAACTCTGTCTCCTTTTCACTAACCCTCAAGTGAGCAGAAAAGAAATTACAAGACTCCAGCTCTACCTTAAAAGATCAGCAAAAGGCAGTATTTGCACAGCATTTGCATTTTAGTCTTATCTTTATTATAGTTGTACCTGTAGGCAGGATTTTGAACAACTAGAATTCAGTCCAAAATTCCACAGTATCAGACAATCCACAAAATCAGGGCTATCACTCAATAAATGAATGAAAACAAAAATAAACAAAAGAGTATAAAGCATTTATTTTTGAGAAAATATCATACAAAATTGAAGTTTAACTACCACTAAACTGCTATCAGAACAACAGGAATGTATTCAATAGAATATATTGCTGACAATAATTCAAGTCCTGCATTAGATGGTTTCAAACACAGAAAAAAATCCAAACCTCAGCTATAACAAGTTTATTCAGTTTGCACCTTCTACAACTTTTACAGTTTATAACTGGATAAGTGTTGATACATAAAGCTGTAATTCACCAGTGTTGATCACAATTCATATGAAAATAAATAAGCAAACATGCTGAGATGATACCATCTGAACATAAAGAATTCATCCTAATTACACTTGGTCAGAGGAATTCAAGTAAACAAAGTCATACTGTAAAATTTCCGTAAGAAAAGCAAGTTGGAAGCAACACACTCACCACATTCTCAGAGCAATTTTTTTTCCTGGTATTAGCATTACTCATAAAAATCCATTAGCTGAAGTTACAAAATAAGATGCCTAAAAGTAAAAGATAAAATTAGTATGCAAAAAAATTCTTCATAGTCTAAAATATAATAAAATGGATCTTCAGCTTTCCAATGTGTCACCAAAGCAGGGATTCTTCACAGTTTAATCTTCAAAATGTAAGCGCTGATTCATTGTCCATTGCCGCCTGTTCAGCTTAAACAGCGGATTTGGCTTAACCAAGATACTCATTTTAGAAGGATCCACTTTTCACATTGAAGATGCCTTTATTTTCTTGAATAGCTTTATTCAACCTTCATCATGAACAGGTTTTTTCAACCTCTGTGAACACAGATGTCAATTTTTCTTCCCCAGCAGGAAGGAAATAATATAAAAGGCCATCTTAAACCAGACAGTTAATTTTTACATGGCTCAAGTATGTGTGACAAATTGGGTCAGATAAGCAAACATTTCCAGGTGTCTTTATCACCAGAGAACTTACAGACACAGCTGTTTTTGTCATTTTATCCCATTAGGGTATGACTTAGTGTCCCACAAAACCAGCAGGACTGGGCTGTGTTTGGTCAGCACAAAGGAATCAAACCATCATACTGGATACATATAGCTGGCAGTCATGTTGTCCAGATAGGGATTTGAATTGTAATTTATATCAAATACCAACAGCCAGGTAGCATTTGGTCCCTCCTCTTTAACTTTCCATATGTGAAAGTAAGCCTGGCACCGCACACACTGGGCACATTGGTAAACACGAAAATAAGCTTTAGTGTATTTGAAGGCTGCTGCCAGTCTCTCCACTTACGAGATGAGGACTCTGTATATGTCATTGCTGGTGTTAATGATGTCATCACAGATTTTGCACACTCAGCCCACTCTTACAGAATCTCCACAGTGAAAAGAAAAAGAAAAGGTTCTCCAGAAGCACCAAAGTGTGTGGCGACGTGGTGGCAGCCCCTCAGGGGAGGTGGTAGGCACACTGCTGCTCCCAGGTGATGGTTCACAGCTCAAGAGGGAACAGGGCGATGGGAAGAAGAGCTGGAGTCTCTGCATCCTTGCTGCCACATGTATCAGGCAGCTCATATTTTCAGGGGAGCACCAGAGAGAGCATAGAGTGGTCATAACTGCACTTTGGTTTGTGGCAGAAGGACCTGTTTTTGAAATGGAAAGAAAAATGTCCCGTGTTAAGGTTTAGCTGGAGGGAATATTTGTTCTTATGACTTCAGTGGAATAAAAACCACATTATTTCATACACTCAGTCAGCTGCTCATCAATTCAGCAGGGGGCAGAAATTGTCCACAATTTTCTTATTTTGGAATGGACTTTAATTTCAGTATTTTCATTGTTTGTTTTACAACCACACATCAGGGATTACCATTGGGTAATTACCATTCCCATGGAAAGTGCTATGAATGAGGTAGCAACTCTGCAAGAAAAAAATATTACCTCATTTTTAAGATGATCTGTTTTTTTGGGTGGAGAAAGAGGATAGAAGCTGTTGGTTTTGGATACATGCTGAAAAATGCTTTGGAAATACCACTTAATTTTCAGGGCAGAAAAGGGAGGCACTCAATGCCTACAGTTGATAGCCTGTTAGCCTGTGTCCTTGAAAAAGAATACACTACAAGGGAAAAATGTTTAGTTCTGAAGTGTAGTTCCTTTATGTCTCAGAGTATCAGGAATAAGTGATTTTAACTGATGAATTAAAACTTTCCCCCCCACTATTACTGCACTGTAGGGAGCTGCCATCAGGAGTGGCCTACTTGCTGTCATGACAGAAGTGCCTGTTTCAGATGCTGGCTTAAATGCAGATGATTGTTGGTTGGTGCTTATCTGTCTGCAGTGTGATATCCTTAGAAAACAAATTACTTCCCCCAGAGGGCCTCTCTTGTTTGGCGAGTAAGCTCAGTTGGGTTCTTCTCCCATACCAGTATCGTGGTGTGGGTACAGCCCAATGAGTCCTGCATACTCCTTTGTGTGCTTAATGTATATGTGAAATATTGTTAGTGCTGGGCTGAGATATGCAGTTTTTTGTAAGAGAGAGAGACCTCTGAAACTGTGCCAGAGAATCAAGAGATCAATTTTAAAATATTATGCTCATTTTCCATTCTTTCAAGAGGGCTCTGATGTCACATTTTCAAGCATCATGCGACCACATGAGATTGTTTCTTTCCAAATGATGGATTTGGTGGGGGTGGTGGCGGTGAGGACTGAGCAAATCAGTTAGTCTTGTGCTTCTTGGACCCAGGCTATACTAGAGACCAAAAATTGCCATAAATTAACATTGCAGACAGTGGCAACACTAGCGATGATAAAAAGAGTCAACAAACCTTGCTGTGTTGTTAAAGGCACCATTTTGAACATGAAAGGCTCAAATGTGGAGAAGGAAATGTTTCAGCTCGTCTGGGAGCAGAAGTCCAGTTATTTTTTGATGCTGCTTGTATCCAAAGCACTTCCGGATGCACAGGCGGCACAACTGCATCAAAGACAGTGGCCCTGGAGAAAGAGCCAGGGAAAAGGTTGCACACATGGCTTTATGGTGTAAAAATTATAAAGCTGAAACAGCAGCTGTGCATCATCACTCCCCCCACCTCCTGCAACCCACCTCTCACCAGGTTTTCACACTCAGCATTGAAAAGTCAAACCTGCACACATCAGAGGACATCAGCCCACCTACAATCCAATCCATGCCTAATCCACTCTGTCATTACAAAGCTGCAATTAGCATCAGCAGCATCAAACTTCCCATTTTGAGCTGCACGACTGTGAAGCAATTTGTGTTGTCTGAGAAGATGATCGATGCTACCTTAAAAGTCCTTCCCTCCCCTCACTCCCCCAGTGTGATCCAAATTTTCAGTCCACTGCTTTCTTGAGACGTATTTCATAGCAGTGACAAACACAAAGCAAAAAAACCACTATACAATTCTTTATTTAAACCTTCTAGATTAACTGGTCCCATGTTGATAAGTGCAACTTTTTTAAAAGTTCTGTGTTTTAAAAAGAAAGTGTCACTTTTAAAAAAATCTGAGCATAATACATTTACTATACACACATGATACACTTACTTGGGTCACTTAGCCTTTTCAGGAAGAGGTAGATCCTATGTGAAAAAAAGTTTTAACTAGTTGTCATACTTGTCAGTGTTCAGCCCCTTGGAGAATCATTCTCACATGGGAAACAAACGTGGAGGGTGGCAGGGGCTGTTGGAGGGTAGGTAAGAAGAATGGGCACAGTCATGGGAGTTGGATGCTGGGAGAGGGAAGGAGATGAGACACTGTAGAAAGTGAGTTGGAGGTAAGTAAGCTGGGAGGGGACAGTTTAGGTGCCACACTGTGCCTGCCTGCTTGGCAGGTGAAATAGAAGTCCTCTGAAAGCTGAAATGTTTCCTGTTAGAGGAAAGGGGTGCAGTAGGAAGGAAAGGAGGCTCCAGCAAAAATGTGGTGAGATGCTAGCTTTGATCAACTTTTCAGACTTCCCTCATGCAAGTCTGAAAGCATTGCCAGCAGCTCTCCAAGGCTGAAAACTACTGTACTATCTAAAAAGCTGTATAAAGGGCTGAACTCTTGTGCTAGGAGTCAGCATATGAGTTAGTCATCCTGTTCTTGGGTACAAAACAAGCTAATATGAGGCAAGTTAAACTGGCTGTTGCAGTATCACACTGCATTTGTGCTTGACCATTCTGATCCCACAGGTAAATGCTCTGCCTGTAAACATCTCACTTAAAAAAAAGGGAAAAAAAAGCTTCCATTAAAAGGAAAAACAACCAAACCCAAAACATGGAGACTTATCAAAACACAAGCAGTGACACTACACTGGAAAATATTTAGCAGGCACAAGCATACTCTTCAAAAACAGTACATTTTTGGATCATTATCTAATTCTCCCACCCACACGAAGGACTCTCCCTACAATGCAAGCAGGGTATGCAGTGTTCCAGCAGCATGTGAAGCTGTGAGAAGGGAGACCATAACCTATACTATAGACCTGCTCTGCGATAGTCCTGGGAGGTTGGCACACTCACCAACTCCAGTGGCAAAGCATACTCCCTGCAGCCTGCCCAGCCACAGGCTGGGAGACTCCTGCCCACTGGCATCTGGGGTGTAGGGGGAGAGTAGTCATGTGTGGGAGCAGGGCAGGAGAGCAGCAGCTGGTGCTGAGAGGCCATGGGACTGGAAGAGTGACTCTGATCCCTGCAGCACATTTCCAGACCTCTGTGTAAGACAAGAAGGGTAGTGTTTGCACCACTTTTCTACATCACAGTTGTTCAGCTGCCCAAAGAAGTCAGATATCAGCTGTCTATCAGGCAAAACCATACTCAGAGAAGGGTATGTTGGAGAACATCAGAAAAACACTGTTCAGCAGAAATAATTCCATTCAGGCATTTAGTGTTTCTGATTTTGATTGCTGAATTTCACTTAGAAAAGTTCTTTATTGCTCAAGCTGTCAGCTCAGCCCAAGCAGAATTTCTCGGGCCAACTCCACAGGGTGTGCCTAAATGTTTTTCTGTCTCAAATAAACAGGACACATGCAGTGCCACAGGAGTAAGGAGTTGAATGCAGCAGGAACTGGAACTCAAAAAGTTCACTGTTCTGTGTGCCATAGATTAGGCTGGGAAACCAAATATCTGTTGCTCATGCACAACATGGACATAGTTGTTTCCATGCTATTATTTTCAAATTATTATTTCAAGAAGGGCCTGATTCCTCACTTTGATATTTCAGTTCTACCTTGGTGTAAATCTCTCCATGGCAACAATCATATCAACATGTGACTGGCATAATAAAGTCATGAACTATACCATCACCAACTTGTTTAAAACAATGAAATCCAGATTATTTACTAATGTGTATAGCTTGCTGACTGAAAGAACAGAAGTACAAAAACCGGTAGACACTAGAGACCTTATTCTAATCTCCCTCAAGAATGGCAAATAATATTTCTCTCCATAATTTATTAAAGAGCTCGTAATCAATAAAATAAAATCACCTATGTAATTTGCAGGTACAAAGTAAGCAGTTTATAAAGTTTAAATTTATGTTTTGATACTGATGGATTATTCAGCACATAATGTTGGCCTTTAAAAAACCCTAGGATATAAATGTATGTAAATATACCTATTCATTATCTCATTCCTGTGCAATTTTCCTTAACAACCACAAAAAAAAGTCATTTTAAAGATGCTTTTGCATCTATATAAGAACTTGGCCCAAGAATAAAAGTAAAGCATAAAGAACTAGAAAATAAGCTCTTCAATACACTTTTTGCTACTATTACATACATTAAAATCTTTCTGGTTGCAAATTTGCATTTGTACAAAGAGCAGTATCTGGCATGAACCTGACAGTCAGCATACAGTATAACCAAAGATCCCAATCAGGCTCACTAACTACCCTCAACTCCCATCAGAGGTGGTTTGCTGCCTGCGTTTGCCAGCACACTCCAGGTAACATTCCTGGACCTACTCCTGTCTCAGACACAAGCAAACTGAGAGATTCTCACTAAATTCAGTGTTTTAGGCAAGAAAAAGCTACCGTTAATTTCTAAGGAGTGTTTGGGGTTTTCTTCACTCTATTTTTCTTTATAGTGCAAGCTCCATACTATTGCTCCCTGGTGCAGCAGATTCACAATCTGAAGGTTCAAGATGGATTATTGTTCTTACCATTAGCGTTGTCAGTGCGCCACTAGAAAAAAGTGTCCCTGTGTCAGTGAATGGAGGCACGCTCTAGTTATTCCCAGTTTTCTGGTTTTAGCAGCCTGGAATAACGTGGTCTTTTGAAACAGTCTGCATGTTTTTTCCTAAATAAAACAAGCACTAAGGGGTACCTTCTCTCTGTAGGAAGAGTTGGCTGACAGGACTGCCAGGTGGGACCAGCTCCATCGGCCTCTTGTTTTCAGCATTCTTCACCCAAATGTCTGCTCCAAAGTCAATCAGCAGTGTCACCAACTCCATACTGCAAATCCTGGCAGCCACGTGCAGAGGGGAGTCCAGGCCCTTGCCGCTGTTTACACTTGCTCCTGAATACCAAGAAATGACAAAGAATAATGACTATACAGTAGCTTATTTCCATTGGCTACACCAGCTGCTCTTTCTCCAAATAATATATAAATGCTGTAGTATCCACTTAGAGGAGTTATGCTTGGGCTTGATACTACAATTTGCGAATGTACAGCTCACACTGGTTGAGGAGCAGTGGGGTTGTGACTAAGAAAATGATCACAGACAGATGGTGCATGAAGAATTCCTTCATCTACAGCTAAGCTCATGGATATCTTGAGGCAGGACAAAAATGTAGTTCCAGCTACAGCCCACCTTTACTTCCCATCCCTTTAAGTACATGCAGGGTTTCAACATGCTCTATATCAGAGGCATAAGCTGGTAGAATTTCCAAATGCCAGAGTATCTGTTGGGGAAAAAATGTAAAGATGGAAAAGTTCTGAAGGCCCTTGGTAGAAGAGGGAATAAGCACCCATGACGAGAGTTCCCTCATTTGTTACCCTGGAAAAATGGCTCCTAAAACACCCTAAGAAGGGTGAGCTGCAGAATTAACTCAAAACTATTTATATTATCCTTATATATTATCTTTATAGTACACACACACATTAATAGGAGGCAGAAGAAAAAAAAATCAAAGAAAATAACAGCCAAATGTTTAATGTTTAGATTAAGTTGTATTTGACTTCTTCCAAAATTAGGTCCCTGTGCTAAATAGTGACCTACCTAAAAGGTGATCTACATGACATTTAATTGTTTTTTCCAAAGCGGCTTTGTTGGTCCATTGTTTTCATACTAGATATGTGGCTACTAAAGGTTACATGGCCCCTTTGGTTAGAGGAACTGTACTACTGTAGGTAATCAGAAATGGTCATGTGTAATTATCCAAGTGCTTAGGTTTGTGTGATGCAAAGTATATAGTGCTGAACATTTTTCTGCGTTGGAAACATCTCAAATGGAAATGCCTCTTTTTATGAACTCAGAATTAAATCTTTCTTGCAGAAATACCATGTAAAAATGAGTCAATTGTTCTGGGTAATGAGGAGTAAAAGAAAAAAAAACAGACTTTCTTCCTGTCTACTTGAAAAGGCTGTAGCATCACATGCACAGACACCAGAATTTATTCCAGACACCATCAGCCATGTGAAATCCAGAATCATCCAGAATGACCTATCATTTTGTTGGGAGTTGTAAAGCTTAGTTCCTGGGTCAAGAAGAACCTGATCACTCTGCTACTACATTTAACCCAGGGCTGCTATTAAGAGTGAAACATCTCCAGGTCCCAAGGCAGGAGCTCCTCTAAATCTTTAATGCAAAGATAATCCAAAGATAAGTGCTGCAGGAAACAAAAGTACACCATTCTTTATTTTTCTTTTTACCTGACTCAAGCAGCTTCTTGGCACAGTCTGCTTGCTGGTTCTCACATGCTACATAAAGAGGAGTACCCAGATGCTTGATGTTGTGATCTATATTTACCCCACAGGACACAAGGAGTTCAACACATTGCACATGACCTTAAAAGGCATAAAGAAAGAGTTAACTCAGAGAGATCAGGCTTTTTTTTTTTTTTTTGCTTCTCTCCCCACCCACCCTTCCAGCAAATTCTCTATTGCAACAGCAGTTTGGCAAAGATTCAGTGTTTTGTCAAGAGATGGCAGGGTAATCCTTTCATCCACTCCAGTGGATCCAGCCTGGAGAATGGGAGCTGCAAAATCACGCTCAGTAAAACAGGATAAAGCCCGTGTATTTTATCTGACCCATTTCAGATATCTACTGAAGATGACATTAATCACTCTGTGTTTCTCTCCATTGCATTTGAAGATAGCCAGATGTCTCCTTCAAATGTCCACACTGTAAGTGGCTGACTTGCATCCCCTTCCAGGTGTCACCACATGCACTCAGATGATCTGACAGCTGAGCTGACCTGCCCTTGATGGCAAATACAGGTGGGAGGAACTGCAACCGTCATGCTGAGACCAACTAGCAAGGCATTTTACATGACCTAAACCAAGAAAATTATCTTTCTTATCTCTATCTTCCACTTAAACACACTGACAGCAACCTGGAAAGAAGGGCTGATGCCTGCAGGGTTACCTCTCTTAGCAGCTTCGTGGATGGGGGATGCCAAGTCACAGGGTGGTTGTAGGTTGGCTCCATGCTCCAGCAATAAATTCAAGCAAGCCACGCTGCCACTGACACAAGCATTAAACAAAGGAGTGTGCCAGTCAACAGTCACTCCATTCACCTGGGGGAAAATAACTCAAATAAGACTTTTTATTTGTTTTCTCGATATATCAAAAATGATGACAATTATCCAGTTTGTTGGCAGAAAATAGGGTTCTCAATACTTTTTATTTAATTCCCTGCTGCTTTTGAAGATTATGACTTTTCATTAACATGATCACTGAAAAAAAAATTTTTTAATTGCAGCCAGGTCTCTCTTCATCCAAAAAAAAAAAAAAATTATCAGTGCTACTCCAGGGTCTCTCAGGAGTTACCAAGTTAAATGTGTGCCTATGTCTCAGTATATGTATGAGTTAATTTTCTTATTCACTATATTTTTTATATTATCTTCAAAAGTAGTGGTCATGAAACACCATTTTACTCGCATGTTGTTTCTATTTTCTTTTCATTTTATCATTTGTTGATCCAAACAGTCCTATGCCTCTACTTGAGATTCTGCATATTGATACCAATGGGATTAATGTGTGTAGAAAATAAAATACATCCTTAACTATTGCAGGATTATAAATGCTTTGCAAGATGAACTTCCCCTTGTTCTTATAAACGATATGAACATTGCATCTTCCTCTAAAGAACATCCATATCTATTGTTTATATCTGTGCTTTTTGGATTGCTTTATAAAGAAGTGTATTTTATAACATAAGTAACTTCAGTAGAGGTAAGAACAGAGTGTAAATCACAGTGACATGCTGCCATGTCATCACCTACCACTGAAATGTGGTAATACAACACACTAGAGACAACAGCCTGTCCATCATGTACTCACCTGAGCACCATGTTTCAATAGGACATTGGCACAAGCAGCATGACCCCCTAGACAGGCTTCATGGAGAGGAGACACCTGGTCTGCCGTAACAAGATTAACATCACTCCCCTGATAAGATAATGGAAAATATCATTACAATCAACTACCAAAACGTCCATACAAAAAATAACAACAACAAAAAAAAACACCTTTCTGGCTTTAAAGCTTTATATAATCAGACCCTACTCAACTGCCTGGAGCAGATAAAGGGGCTGTGGTGCTTTCTGGACACAGTGGATACTTGCATGGCATACTAGAGGTCACACCTTCTACACACTGCTAATCAGCACAGAAAGCTGTAGTGGACTGTCCAATGGGACAATGTAATTCCTGTTAGGAACTCAGTATGATTTTGTTTCCCATACACCATGAATAGTCAAATCTGAAATAAACAAAACAACAAAGAAAAAAAAATTAAAACCTGCTACTGAAGTTCTTGGCAGGGTTGTGACTGCTGCCTCTTTATATCACTGCTCAAGCCTTCTGACCTCCTGCCCACTGAGTTTGAGGCTGTTTGACTGGGTCCAGTCCTGAAATGGTCTTGAAGTTTTTTTTGCTTTTTGCAGTCAGTCACCCACTGAAGGAAAGCCAGCCCCCATGTTAGAGAAACCAATTGGTTTGATTCTACAAGATCTGTTTCTAGCAACCTTTGTGCTCCAGGAGGTTAAGCCAGAAGAGTCCAATACCCTTTTTATTTCCATCAACTCCTCCCACTAGCTAAATCCAAGGATTTCAAAGAAATGAAGCGGTCATATTCAGAAATCACTTCTCCTAGTCCTACCCTTCTGCAGCAGGAGTGGGATCCCAGCCCCAGGACATCATGCACTTCAGAACCAAATGTGTGAGTAGCTGAACTGAGGCCTCAACAGAAGTTGAGCTCCTGTGTCCAGAGCTGTCCCCCAGCTGGGACACTGAAAGCTGCTCACAGGTACAGGAATTGCAGAGGGAATCCCTCAGCCATCCAGAAATCTCAGCAACAAGGGTCCCATTACTTACACCACAATTAAAGTATCACTCTGGATAGTTCAATGCATCATCCACATAGTGCAAAGAGCTTGTGCTGGGCAAGGAACTGGGAAAAAAAACCTGTTACATGAAGATTTCACTGCAGTCTGGTCAACACAATTTTCTCTCCCTGGAAGTGTCACAGTAAATCACAAACTGCATTATTCAACCACTGAACAAACCCAGCAGGGACCACAGCAGCTCAAGGAAGGAGTACCTGTTCAATGAGTTTCTTCACAGTAAGCAGACGTCCATGGATAGAGGCTTCATGTAAAGGAGACCAGTCTGATATAAAGTCTGTATAAAAAGAAAGACAGGAAAGAGGCTAAAAACTCTATTTCATTCATACTTTACTTCAACTGTGTAACCTCTCTTTTACTTTATTTGACCTGCCAAGCTTTCCTTGGAGAGTGCTGGGATGGAGACAAACCAGAAGATGACTTCTCACTGGGTGTGTTTTTAACTCATCCTCTGTTTGCACTGAGTAGCTGCGCTCCCCTTCAGAACAGAGAAGAGGGCTGGCTTTGGCTGAGCTTGTCCCTCTCTTTGAAGTATTTCCAGTCCCTTTGCTTTCATGAGCTCATTGCATTTTACCAATTAACTCAAAAGAAGTTTTGAAGAGGGTATGGCTGCTTAGTCTTTAATCCCTGCTCTTCAGTATTGCAGATTTTATGGCTCAGAGACAGCTGACAGCAACAATCCCCCTGGGAGACATTTACCTCCTTCAGTATTCAACGACTCAAAACCCAGTGCCTGGTCTATGTAAATGGCCCAGGTTGCTCCTGGGAAGAAAGGGAAGAATTTCCAGAGGGCACTTGGCTTCTTTTGGAGACATGTTGTGCTACTCTCAGATGATGTCCCACCCTCCTTCCACTAACTACAGAGAAAACGCCAATGACTGAGTTGCTGGATGAGTTGCTGACGTTTTCAGGAACTATACTAGACCACATATATAGAATGGAATGCTTAACAGCAAGAAATCCAGCTTCAGCAAAACTCCCACCATAATTCTTCAGAATAATTTTTACAGATAAGATTTTACAGATGATGTCAATGCTTATACAAGATTTGTAGCTCTCATCTCATCTCAGGTATGGGCATGTGTGGAAGAGCTGAACCTCTCATGACCAACCTCATAGCCCCTTCCGGCTATTCCATGATGTGCTGGAATGAGGTGATGACTAACTAGGTAAGCCATCTCCCGGCCTGTTGGTCTGTTGTTCTCTCACCTTCAAGTAAGCTCAAAAAAGGAGTAAAAATTTAAATAAGATGAGCAAAACTTAAAATGCTTTTGTGATTGACAAATTCTGCACCTTCAGTAGATGGTAACACAAACATTGTAGTATCTGAAATATGTTATTTATCATACACAGAATATCTTTTCCTGCATAACTGTTTTAAGTAGGGAGGGGACTTTTGCTGGCATTGTGGCTGCAAAACTCTAGACACAGTTGTCTAGAGTTGTTCCTATAGGCAAAAGGATATTTCTGCTACTACAATACAACACTTTGAGCCACTTCATGTCCAGCCTAGTGCTTTTAAGTATTTGGCATGAACAGAGGAATGAACTAAAGAAATCTGGGTAACATATATCAATAGCCTGACCAACTTACTGGCCTTCTGTGAGGGAGTGACTATATCAGTGGATAAGGGAAGGGCTACAGATATCATCTATCTGCACTTCTGTAACGCCTTTGACAAGATTCCTCACAACATCTTTCTCTCTGAATTGGAAAGAAATGGATTTGCTGGGTGGACTGTTTGGTGGATGAGGAGTTAGATGGATGGTCTCAGTCCGTGGGTAGTCACCAATGGCTCATGACATTTGACTGATGGATGCCAGTGACAAGTGGTGTCCCTCAGGGATCTCCACTGGGACCAGTGGTATTCAATGTCTTCAACAATTACATAGGCAGAAGGATAGAGTACATCCTCGGCAAGTCTGCAGACGACACCAAGCTGATGCTCCTGAAGTGTACAGCTGACACTCCTGAAGGATGAGATGCCATCCCGAGTGACCTGGACAAGCTCAAGAAGTAGACTCATGGAAACTTCATGTGGTTCAACAAGGCTAAGTGCAAGGTGCTGCATCTGG
>VYZS01091331.1:0-19380 GCA_013400695.1 Neodrepanis coruscans | reverse complement strand
AAGAATAAAAAGGAGTTTTTAACTACACACCTGCAGCAAAATCCACTTTTGGACTGACACCACAAAATTTTGGTGTGACTCACCAAAGAAAGGCACACAGGGTGGGTTGATTGACTTGAGCTTAGCTAAATACTTCTTGAAATGATCTTGACTCAATTCTACTGCTTCATCCAAAACTCTTTTTTTCCTTTCCTGTAGTGCCTAAATTATCAAAGGGAAAAAAAAAAAGGGATGGATATCTTCTCCATATCATTCCCTGGCTCTCTCAGCAAAACTTGGGAGCTGAAACTCAGATTTGAAAGGACCTCTTGTATCAAAAGATTTGCTCTGGATTGCAGCACTCTCAGCCCAACAACTCAGTCAATAAACAGATGATTAGTTCATTAATTTACAAGCATAATGCTGGTCTTTTAATAAAAATTAAAGTTTTAATTTTGAAGTTAAAGGCCTTTCAAAGACATACAAAACACTCCATATCTTAGTGACATTCTTCTTTTTCTCTTTTATTCCAGGGAGGCTTTGCTGTGCCAACATTTCACCCTTGTTTTCTTCCATGAAAGCAACTGTGCAATGGATACCACAGATTTCACTTCACACAGGCCTGAATTCTGATTTAACTTCTTTTTTTTCATGCCCCAAACTCACCTCAAACGTGTGATCCAGCCTGTACACTGACACAGAGTTCATGGCACTGACAATCTCCAAAACCCCATTGAAATTATTCAGATCCTGGAAAACCTGCAGGATTTCTATGATCCTGCTCAGCACAGCCACTCTCTCCTCAAAGTTCTCAGTCTCCACAATGCACCTGATCAAAAGATGGAATTTGAGAGACACTCAGAAGATAAAACCTGACATTTTGCAAGCTACTAAATTAATTTTTTTTTTCCCAGCCTGCAGATTTTGGTTCCCCTTCCAAAATCTCAAGTACAAATTTAGGCAATCACTTCTTACATATGTTTCAAGCTGCAAAGCCAAGAGAGCTTTTTGGCAGAGCCTGTAAAATAAAACAGCAAACCCCAAGCAAGTCCCAGGGTGAAAAGTGCTTAATGCCACCACAGTCACCCCCTGTACTCACTTTTCAAACCAAAGAGTGAGATTTGTAGTGTGACGAATCATTTTCAAGAGATTTGGGGAGTTAATTTCCTTATCTTCCTTAGTCCACACACTGCCAACGAGTTCAGAGGGCTGCACTGCCCTGGGGATGAAAAAAGAACAACACAATAATGGCTCAGTACAAATAATCATTGTCATTTCTGTGTTTGTATGAAAAGATTATTTCTTCCTTCAATCACAACCTGGTATTTCACAAATCCAATCCTATCTAATCTACCGCAACACGGGCCTCAAAGTAACTTTTTTTGATGAGTATTCAAGTACAGAGGGAAATCCATTTTTATCTTAATTGAAATTGGGTGGTTCTGAACAAGCACTTTCAGATAAGAAAATTACAAAGCAGGGAGTTTAATTTTCTGAAAGGGCAGGAAAGCAACTTAAAAAACGAGTTACAAATTGAAAATGGGAAGCTGAAGTACTTGGGAGCAACCTGCTGGAATAAGAGGCTTTTTTTCACTCAAAGCTCTCAAAAACCCTGTCACTGAAGCAGGAATGGATGCTTCACATTCCTGGACTGTCCTCCCTGTATTTATTTATATTGCCAGAACTCTGACAAGGAGATAACAACCCTTATTCTTTAATTTTTTTGCATATTTCGATATCGAACAGACGGCGACAAAACCACTTCCCACCAAGCCCATGGGAGCCGTGTTTTTGACCAATCCTATGACTTTAAAAGCTTGTGGGTTTTATTTTTTTGGTTAAATCCTGCGAGGAGGAGGTGAGTGTGAGGCCAGCACAAACCTGTACAGGTCAGACTCGAGCAGGGTGAGCTGCCTGGCGATTTCGATGGGGTGCAGAGTCATCAGGTCCAGGCTCTCGCTGTGCCCCACCCGCCACAAGTGCCACTCGATGGGGGGGGGAGGGCTCTCAAAGGTGATGTTGTGGCTGATCCCATTGGCCTGGGCTTTCTTCCTCCTGATGATTTTGGCGATGGATTCCACCCACTTCTTCATGGATTTGCCTGCGAAGCACAAACGGCACAAAACGCCCCCCCCCAGACATCAGTTTTTTTAATAACGTTGTAAATTGAGTTTTAAATGGGCAGAGGGGAGGGTTAGATGGGATGTTGGGAAGGAATTGTTGGCTGGGGAGGTCCTGGCACAGAGAAACTGTGGCTGCTCCATCCCTGGAAGTGCCCAAGGCCAGGTTAGAACAACCTGGGACAGTGCGAGGTGTCCCTGCCCATGGCAGGGGGTGGAATGGGATGATCTTAAAGATCCCTTCCCACCCAAACCATTCTGGGATTTTGTGATTTTAAATGGCTTTTAATAATTCTGTGAAACCAACCCCCCCCAAAAAAAAAAATTTGTATATGCACTGAAAATTCTGCATTTCTTCATGCAAATTAATTAGGGTTGTAGTTCCCTCTTTTCTTCTTATGGGTTCTTGCACCTGGATCAGCTGACAAATAGACACATATGAACCCAAGTGTTGCCCAGTTGTATTTAACCACATCCTCTGAGAGTTCTGGCATGCAAAAAAGTGACCTGTATGCTGTATTTTTACTTGTTTGTCTCAGAATTACACTGCCCAATGTAAGGCCTGGCAAGCTGAAAAGGAAAGTCTGGAATTGTCAGGATAATGATTAAAATTGACTTGCCAACACTGTTGCTTTCCACATTAAAAAAAATAAATATCCAGTTTGGAAGGAAGTGATACCAAACAAGTCAAGTATCCTCTTCTAAAGGATAGTAACTTTCACTGGAATTTTAGATAAATGAGAAAAGAACAAGGTGGAAAATCTACTCTGAATAACCAACAGGGGAGGAATTCTGTGTGGGGAGGAGGAAGGTGACAGCTTGAATGACAGAGTCAGGCAAGGATAAACACATTGTCCAGGAGTAAATATATTTAAAGTATTCATATCCTCATGCTTGGAGTCATTTTTGGGAGCTGTTTAGGCTCCAGGCCAAAGCTTGCTCATGTAAAGGAGAGTCTCATAAACAGCTCAATTAAAAGCATTAGAACTACTCATGTGTGCAAAGATGTTTTTGTGCATCAGGAGCAGAGCAGCAGGTTGTCCCAGACTGTGGAAGGAGCACAGGACCCTGTTACTGTACCTCTGACACTGGAAATGAATGTTTCCAGCCTCTCCAGCAGCTCCAGGTCTCTCTCAAAGTCATAAAAATGGTGCTCGACCCAGTGACGAAAAACATTCAATATTATGAGGGAATAAAAGAAAAAAAAAATCTTATGTTTCTCTTTAAGGACTTCCCCAATTTATCCCATATAATCACTAAATGAAACACAATCTTGAGGAGCTGATGATTAGCAAAATACATGGGGACAAAGGAGCAAACAAAGACTGAGGCTGGCACCAATAACCACAGAAATCTCAAGTAATTAAAACCTCATTTCCCAGTTTTAGCAGATATATGTATATGCTTTGGTGCCATATTAATTTCAGTAAATCCTTTATGGATAACACTGAACTTCCTCTGGATTTTTCTCCACCCTTTTTTAAACAAATCACTAATAAACCAGCCTCTCAAAGTGAACTCCAACTGCTCTCTGCCTTCTACACTCAGGATAAATCAGAATAAAAAACTGGTTTGCCTCTTCTTCAGGTTGAGCTCATACCTCAAACATCTGCTCCATCAAGGTACCACCTTACCTGAAGAATGAGCAAAAATCTGCTGCATCACCCAGGACAACAGATATTCCCTGTGTGGGGTTATGGAGATCCCACAGCCTCAGGCTCACAGGAGATGGATCCAAGGAGATGTGGTTACTCCAGCCCTGTGCTGCTGAACTGGGAGCTCTGCACGGGGAAACCAGTGCTAATTGGGGATTAGGATACTGGGTTTGGTGGCTCAGCCCTGTAAATTGGTGGCAAGAACATCTGAGAGAGGCAGGGCAGAGGCCTGATTGCAATCTGTGAGTCACAGCACTGCAGAGGGGCTGGCTGAGCTCAGACAGAGGAATTACATCTCTGTGAATACATCAAGAACTTCCTTAGCTCTCTCTTTCTTCCCAGTGTGTAAGGCAAAAAGTAAGGTTTATCCCATGAAAGAACTGCTGCCCAAATGGATCATTTAGGCTGGAAATCAATGACACCTTCTAAGGAGACAAGTCTTGACACAAATTCCCACTAACAGTAAAAAAGGATCTTATCTGTTTCTGCCTTTGAGATCCCATGGTAAAAGCACTGGAGAAACAAGAGAGATTGCCTGGATCTGCTGTGACTGCACTTCCAGCTGAGCAACTCCTCTTTTTCATGACCTCACATGAATTTATGTCAAAGCCTTTGCCCTCTCCCAGCCTGGGCACTGCACAGTGTCCTCTTCCAGACAGGGAGTGCTGGGGAGAGAGGGAGGGATGAGCATCTCCAATTCCCCACCTGCTTCCCAAACCCCAGATCTCTCTGCAGGAGAGGGCAATGCTATTAGAAAAACTGGAATTTACAAAGTGCTCAGTGTATCAACCCAACATCTCAAACCCAGACACTTATTTTCAGCTCAAGGACAGTTTCAAGCTACTTGGGAACACGTCATATGGATCAGGAATTGCTCCCAGAAAAACAGCAGTGCATGGAGCTGAGAGGCAGCTCTCCCCAAAACTGATAACTGTGGAGACAGACTACTGGTCCTGCTGAACCCACAGGAGCTGATAAACTGGGAACACCACAAGGGCCTGATAAGGAGTTCAAGGCCATGAGCTCACACGAGTATCAAGGTTACACTGAGGTTGTGTAACCTGGATCTCATTCAAGAAGGTGGTGGCTGCTATAAATCAAGGGAAACTGCAGCATTACACACACCTTTATCTTTTTAATCTTATATATATATGTATATGCACATGGGTATCTGATGAAAATGGGATCCCTAAGTGACTTTCTGAGCACCTTGGAGGTACTGCCATGTCAGTGTGACCCTTCCCTTTGAGTCACCTGCTGTTGCTCCAGAAATGTGTGGCAGCAGAGTAACTGAGGGGACTGTATGTAGAAATTAATAGTAACATTAATTAATTCATAGGAACATCTTAATGCTACTCATCAAAACAGTGTAAGGAATAAAAGTTGTTCCAGCAAACAGCGGCTGTGATCAGTGTCTCCTCCTCACTCGATCCCCAATCAGGGGAACAATTACCCTCATTCATGGTAGAAATGCTTAATTCTTCCCCAGATTGGCTTGGTCAGCAAGACCTTGAGGATTCACTGCAGCCACTGCAGTGTGCAGCACAGACAAGAGTCTCCCTGTCTGTGTGGAAACACATCCACGAGGCTGGGAAAGGGAGTCAAATACCAGCAGGGCTGGAAAACTGGACACAGAGGAACGATCCTCACAGGCCCTGGGAACAAGGAGCCCATTCAGAGCTGCTCTCAGCCACACATCCCTCACCCACACCCACTGTCCACAGCAGCCACAGGGTGTCTGTGGGTGGGGATCACAGCTCTGAGAACCAAAGTGCAGCTGCAACAACTCCAGGAGTCGGTGCCACCGATGAGAACACGATTTGGGACACTGGGCTGCTCGCAGACATGGCTGAGTCCCTGCCTGACAGCACAGCAGCCTCCAGGAGAGATTACTGCCTCCAGGAGCTCCCTATAATCAGTGAACTCAAGTCTGGCTGTAAGGAATTGGGAGAGCAAACAAACCTGAGCTGCACTGGCTGGACGTATTCCTTGCGGAAGCGCTTCAGGTCGGCGCTGATGGGCTGCTCCCCCTTCTCGATGGCCAGCCTGTCTGCCTCCGTGGGCTCTGGCTCTGGGATCTCAAACCTGGGCATGAGAGCACCAGAAAAAGGATGGCAATTAAGATTAAACACCCAGCTTTCATGTAGGACACGGAGAACAAGCTGCAGTTTCAAAGAAATTCGGCGCGGTGAGACTCAAGCACTCCTGTGACATCCAGTTTGCCTGGAATTCCCTCCTCCCCATGATCCACACCCAGGGCTCATTCACTGGGGCTCTGCTCATCACAAGATGTCTAGACTGGGATAGAAGGTTTTGAAGGACCTGCTGGCTTGATTAAGGGAAGATTAGAGGAGAGCTTAAGAGCAGCTTTATCACACGATATTAAAATGCTGTTTAGGTTAAGTCTGTGCCTTTCAGACAAACTGCTCAGAATGTTTCTGTCCTTATTTGCATTGAGGCTTGGAACATTCTCAAGAGCAAGTTGAGCAGTTCACAACATCACCACAACACAGCCCAGGCACACCAGGGGCTCCAGGTAACACCCAGTTTGGGCAACTCAGTTAAAATGGGAGAAGGAAGTTTGCATTAAAAACTGGGATTAAAAGTCACTGCTTTACAAATTTCACTAAAAGATGTGAAACATGGCACTGGGAACCTGAGCAGGAAAGGAACAGCTGATCTCTGTGGGTCCCTTCCAACTTGGGATGTTCTGTGATTCCAAGATTTGAAATACTCAAAATTCATTAGGAACTACAGTGACAGAACAAGGGGGAATGGCTTCCCAGTGCCAGAGGGCAGGGAGAGATGGGATATGGGGAAGGAATTCCTGCCTGGGAGGGTGGGGAGGCCCTGGGATGGATTTCCCAGAGAAGCTGTGGCTGCCCCATCCCNTGTGGGTTACTTGCACATTGAGTTGCTGCTCAATACTGAGCTTTCATGTGGGAAATGCCATTTAAAAAAAATTAACATTTTTTAAAAATATACAGCTTCACCCTATCTGGTCTTAGTTTTACAAAAATAATCACTTGACTACCTGGCAGTTTTGTAAAAAGCACAAAGAAGACCATTAGTATTTGAGAAGTTTAACAAAAAGTGCACATCAGTCCCACCAGCTTCCCCATTCAGCCTGTGCCCTTCACCCCAAAACTGAGATCTAATGTCAATTATCCTCAACATTAGCACTTCAGTGTTTCATTTCTCTGCCTTTAAGAAAGCCTTTCACAGGAAAGTCTGAAAAAATGCTGACTGTGATTTCCATCCTCTTCAACACAGGGACTTCCCAGAGGGGCAGGTGGAATATAATAAATAAAATCAATATAACCTTCAACTTTTTCCTTCCTTCACAGACACACAGCCTTTAACAGCTCCACTGCCTTAGTAATGATGGTCTAGGAAGCACAGTAGTGTTTTTGGGGAGAAAATGGGGATGGTGGTGGTGAAGGGTTTAAACACTTCAAACTTTCTTAGAGCTTTGCCAGCGAAGTCAGTTGATTCAATAACAAGGACTGATTTTGACCCCCTGCAGGAAAAAAGACCCTCAACCAGAACAAAAGCATTCATTTCACTGTCCCAACAGACATCACCTTCCAAACCACACACACACAGAAGATACCTGCATACATATGGTAGGTCAACCTCTCGATCAGCTTCACCACCGTCCCTCCCTTGATGATGGGAATGCCATTCCTGCTCTGCAGGTTGTCCTCGAACACGATGTTCTCCTCGGAGTCCTCCACCACAAACCTGTACACCCTGGGGCTGGGCAACCTCAGGGGCTGCTCATTCTCCTCCTGCAGCAGCACTGAGTCCAGCATCCTGTCCAGGGTGCTGCGGTACTGCAGCGAGATCAGCGCCGCCATCCAGTTGCTCTTCTCCTCGGCCGACCTGGCGGCGAACAGGACGCTGTTGTCGTCCTTGGACACCAGCTCGAAGGCGTGCCTGTACTCAGGGGTGTCCTCCTTGTCCACCACCTGGATTTTCCTCATGATGATCTTCTCCTTCAGCCTGTACTCGGCGCTGCTGTAGCCGGGCAGCCGCGACTGCCCGTGGTTGGTTTTGCAGCTGATCATCAGCCCGTCGAAGAGGAAGATGTGCCTCTCGTGTTTGGCCCCGATTTTGGTCAGCCCCCCCTCCATGATGAACTCGTTGCAGCACTGCCCAATGTCTTTGCCTTCCCAGCCATCGATGTTTTTCTGGATTTCGTTCATTTTCTTGATGGCCAAGTGTTTGCTCCTCATCTGGCGGTGGTAGAAGCGACACACGGGCTCCCTGGAGTGAAGGACAGAGAGTCACCACCGAAGTTTGACATCCCAAGAGACCACAATCATCAACTAAATTAACTGCTCATAGATTATTTTTTCCCCTAAATATGCCCCAACCAAGTTCCAGATAAGCCACACGCACTCCTTTGTCTGGGGAAGGAGTAAACCACTCCCACTACTCTTACAAAATGTGAAGCTTTTGGGCTGCTGCTCCACTTACAACATAAAGACACTCCTGGAAATGGAAATACATAGATTTTTCTGACAAGGAAAGCTCATTTCTCTGCCTGCCTGCCCATCTGGGGGAGAGCAGGGAGGGTTTTTGGCAGCTCACCCCGGCCGGCGCCTCGGCGAGTGTTTGCTGTAAATTCGCTCCATGCTGCACTGCAGGTTCAGGAGGGCAGTGATGGCTTGTTTCAGGCATTCCCTGTCCTCTTCATCCTCACTGCATTCCTGCAATTGCTGGGAAAGTAGAAACATTCATTTTCTTTCAGATCTGGCCCGTTTGCAGAAGGGGAACAAGGCTGACAAATGTTCCTGCACCTGCTCGGTGGAGTCGGTGATTTCAAGTCGATGAGTTGTTACAAAAGGGGCTGTGCATAAACTACAAAGATTTGTCAGATATTCAGGAAAACTCAGCAGGAAAGATCAGCCTTTACCCTTCAAAGAGAGCCAGTGCTAATTGTCAGGTGTTATTTTTCCTGTTATTTTAATAAACTGGGTTTATTAAATGCTGATTTATGTAATTGGGTATATTCCTTCCAGGATTCCATCTCAACACTCCAGAGCAAATTCAAAGCAAGATCCTCTCTTTGCTTCTTGCCACTCTAAATTCTGCCAATTTCAGCAAACTCATCCATTTCCAGAACAAAAATGTCAATTTTGCACAACAACAGAGTAAAAAAAAAGCCTGAAATTCAAGATTTGCTACTATAGCAAAATGTTTTATGAGCTGAGGAACAGGATAGGGAAGGGAAAAACCTGTGGAAATCCTAATTTTCCTTACTATCACCATAAAAATGGTGTGAAATGCTGCTGACCCTGATAATTTCAGGGTTTGGGTTGTTTGATGACAACCCAGAGAGTCAAGAGCAGGAATTTGGGATAATTTGGGAGTCACATGAGGACAAACTGTCAAATCCAGGACCTTTTTCCTCTTCCTTCAGCAAAAGGAGCCCCTCATGAAGATCCTGCCTGGTTTTGCCACCAAGCAAGAAACTTTCTACAGCTTGAAAGAATTTTGAAGCTTGAATTTTATTCATTTTAGTTTTGCTGTTGAACAAAAAAAAGCAAATATTGAGACCTGTGCTTCTGTAAAACATTATTTTATTCACCTCCCAGTTCAGAAGTGGGTTTTGGTAACTTTCTTTAGGAATATAAGTCTCAATCTGAGCTTCTCTCTCTACTAAAACAATGAAAATATGAATCTTTTGTTGCTTTTTTGCTTCCATTTTTGGCCTTTTTCAACCAGAGTTCCTAGAGACAAATACAATGGTGACAGAGAAGGGATCACAGCAAAAAACTCTGGATTTACCATTACTACAGGCTGATATTTCAGATTTCTGTTCTATGCTCACAAAGTTGGAAAGGTTTGAGACAGACAAGAGTCAGATTCTACTCCAAAACACTGTGGATTAAGGCCAAATTTTCTAATTTTTCACTGCTAAAACGATCATCCTTCATGCAGCATCCTGCTGTATTACCCTTTAAAACAAATAAAAGACAGGACAAAATGATTTTGCATCATCTGCCAGGGTTTATTCATCAAGGACATGAGGAAAACTCTGCCCAGCAAGGAAATCTATGGTGATGTTTCCTCAGAAAGAGGATAAATACTACAAATTTCACACTCATAAAACCAGATTCTCTCCAAGCTGTGCCCCATGAGTTCATTCTTAAATCTCATCCTGATGCACTTTCCCAGCCCTGAGACACAAAGGGTCATTAATTGTCCTGACCTTCAGCACAAGGCAGGTCACTGGTCCAACTGGAAGAAGTTCCAGAGGACTATGGGGTGAAGTCAATGGTTATGGAAAGGGAATTTCCACTATCCTGAAAGGGAGACTTTATCTACAAACCCACAGTGCTCCCCCTTCAAGCAAGGCTGGCACAACTCTGGGATCATGGAATTGCTGAGGCTGGAAAAGCTCCCTGAGATCATTGAGTCCAACCATCCCCAGCCCTGCCAAGGCCACCACTGACCAGAAGTGCCCAATGTCCCCCAAAGTGCCACATCCACAGGGATTTTACACCCCTCCAGGGATGGGGATCCAACACTGCCCTTTCCAGGAAGGAATTTTCCCCAATATCCAATCTAACTTTCCCTGGAGTAACTTGAGAAGTCACAGCAGACACAATGAAAGCAAGAGTGAACTTCAAGAGACAAAATAAAAGGCACTTGTGCTAAATATTAACTACAGAGCTGGTATTAACACAACTCCTAGAGATATTTATATTGTATTATGGATAATTCTGTGTTGCAAAGTTTCTGCCATCATTGTTTTTTACACTGAGAACCCAAAAGAGTTATTTTCTGTTGCTATTTCCAAATGTCAGCTACAGCCACAGGGTATTTTACCCACTTAAGTCCATCCCACTGAGTTAATAATTCACTTACCCTCAAAGCATTACAGACTGTCCCAACACAAGGGGGCAAACAGGAACATTGTACATTTTCCTCAGGACAAATGGCTGAACATTAAGAATGGATTATTCTGAAATTATAAACTGTGCTGCAACTTGAGTGTGAGCTGAGAATGAGAACTGTGGCCTGAATTCTGTTTGTGAATGGACAAAATATTCAGACAGCACAGAAAGAAAAAAAAATTCATGTGTCTATTAAAATTTTAATTCTATCAGAAATCAAGGTTTAATAAAATAACAGTTCTAATGGCAATCCCAGAGCAATGAATGCCACATAAAAACCTCTTTAAAAGCTCAGGTTGCCCAGATGAATAAATGTTTTCAGTGAGAAAGGAGAGTGTGTGGCTTCCTTTACCTGAAGTAACTCAAAGTAGTGCAAACAGTGGTAGACTGGGATCAGCAGGAGGCGAGGAAGGACATACTGTACAGCTTCCTTAAAGCCCTCAGCAGTGGACTGAAAAGGAAGAATAAAGAGGATTATTGACACTCAAACACTCAAATCAGGCCTGGATAAGTTGAAGGACTGGACAACCAGTGTGGCACTGGTTAAAGAGCAGTCAGGACTTCCACACAATTAAAGAAACTTGTCACCAACTCCCCCCTGATGCCCTTTTTCTCACTGTGTTTCCACTGCACCCAATACACCACAGAAATGGGGAGGTCTCTTCTCTTCAAGCACTGAGCATTAATACTGCCCTCAGAAACTGAGAATCACGAGCTTGTGACTTAAAAAATGAGAAATCCTTTCCCATTCCTGGCACTTAACCAAGAATAATTCACGTTGTAAGATGAGGAGAGATTTTTTTTCCTGAAGATGATGGAATTCCTGCCATCTTCCATAGCAAGAGAAATGTCCTCATGTCCTTTTTGGAAATTACCTTTCTGCCTTCACTTAGAGCTTGGAGAAGTGTGAAGGAATATCCCCAAGAAAGCCCAAACCTAGAACAGGGCTTTGAGCTTTAAATTTGAGAGGGAGGGAGGTAAAGAGCTTTATTCCACCACCAAGGAGCATTTAAGAGTGAGATGGGTCAGAGCTGTGCCCAGTTTTTACACTGAAGACAGGGCAGAACCTCAAGGATTTCTTCCCCCAGCTGGAAGTAAATTCAAACCTTTGAAATATGAGAATTAAAGCCTTTCAGTGTTTCTCACTGGCACTCACCTGGAAGTGGAGAGCAACAGCAGGTTTGGCCATTAAGTTATTAAAATGCTCATGGAATTGGGGAGAGAGAATATCCTGGGACAAGGTTTCATATGGATCAAAGGCTTGCTCCTAAATAAAAACACAGAATTAGATAAGCAGATGGAAAATAAGATGTTCCTGTCCCAGCTGGTACAATAATTTCCTTTGAGAAGCTGATACACAAGTGGAACTTTTCAGGAAAATATCGATTTTGCAAAACAAATATTGAGTAAACCACAACCCTCTTTCGCTTCCAACTTTTCAAAGCACATGATCTTTTTCTCAGAATTCCTCAATTTCCTCATCCTTGCAGCCAACACAAACTTTGTTTGCTGAAGCAGTGGGAAGCAGGAGAAGTTCTGCTTTCAGCCCAAGGGAAATGGGATTGGGAATGGGATGGGATTGGGAATTTCCCTCCTCTCTGCCCATAAAGGACACTGTGGGAAGAAGTGTGGGGAAAGGTGAACAGGAAAAATCCCTCCATCCTCTCAGGGGAAAGTCCTCTAATGACATCAAGGGTTTCAGGTGCAAGAATTATGCCTCTGGTTGGAGCATCTGGCTGTGATTCCACACAGGAAACCCTGCAGGGATTTATGGCAGGACTTTAGGGCTGCTCCTGGATCTGCTGTGCCAAAACCTGGCTCATCCCAGTCCCTGCACATCCCCTGGGCTGAATCACTCCTGAGTCACCAGGTTATCTGGGATGGGGTAAGAACATTTCTCTTTTTCTCCTTGATGCTTGCCAGGGCACAGGCTGCTGAATTTGGGAACACCAACCACCACAAAAGGCTCCTTTGAGCATTCAGGTGAAGCCTCAATCCTTGCAGAGGGTCCAGGGGAATTCCTACCTGACTCACAGTGAAACTCTTTGTGGGAAAGAGGCACAGAATGAACCCTCTCTGTTCACATGCAAATTGGAGTTATTGTTCTCAACTGTCCTCAGCAAGTTTAATCATCACTGGCCACTTGTATTTTGGGGATGAAAGGGAGGAAGGTTTGGCACTTCAGCAGCTGAAGGGAAATTATGACACACTCTCTGCCTGAACAAACTGGTCTTTACCAGCAAAATCTTGCTCCAGTTTTCAGCCTCCTTCACTCCACTACTGCAAACATGAAATCACAGAATTCCAGCATGGTTTGGGGTGGAAGGACCTTAAAGATCATCCAATCCCACCCCTTTCCATGGGCAGGGACACCTCCCATTGTCCCCGGGATCCAAGAGCAGCCACAGCTTCTCTGGGAAATCCATCCCAGTTCCTCCCCACCATCCCAGCCAGGAATTCCTTCCCAATATCCCATCTCAATCAATTTAAACCCATTCCCCCTTATCCTGTCACTCCAGGCCCTTGTAAATAGCCTTGTCCCATTTTTTTTCTGTAAGTTCCCTTCAGGCTGCACTGGGGGCTTCAATTTACAACATCCAAAATGGGATGGGATACAGCAACACCACAGGACACACAGAGAGAGCAGAGCTGGAGATGCTACTCACAGTGTAATCCTGGTGTAAATCTACTGGGGGAGCCAGGCCAACTCATAACTTACACTGAGCAGGATTTTCAGATTTTTGCTGCAATTTAGAAGCAGCTCCAGTTTCTTCCACTTCAGGCTTAAATCAGTATTTTGAGGGTTTGGGTTTGTTTCGTGAAAATAAGGTTGAAACAAACCACAATAGGGTTCTTCCCCTAAGAGACTAACAATTAAAAAAATAAAGGGGGTTACATTTGTAAAAGTTACTGAAATATGGAATTCAGGAACACTGGAATGAATGGCTTTTGGCTGAAGGAGGGCAGGGTTAGGTTGGATATTTGGAAGAGGGTGGGGAGACCCTGGAATGGATTTCCCAGAGAATCTGTGGCTGCTCCATCCCTGGAAGTGTCCAAGTTCCTAAAATTTCCTCCACGCCAGGCAAAAAAATGTTTTATTTTCCCCATACTTGAAATTCTCATTCTGTTTTCCCCCCACTTATCTGGAAGCCACAACAATACTTATGTTTCTAAACCTTGCAGAGTCCTGATGCAGAAAAACATCAGCACAGAGCAGGAAGATTCCAGCCTTCAAGGGTTGTTTGGTTTTAATTATCCTCCCAAAGAAGTTGAAGGACCTTTATAATGGAAACACTCAGTGAACAGCCCTGGCAGTGAGATAAGCAGAGCAAATAAACACTTCACTTTGGTATCTCTCTTTAATGATTCCTTCTGCAAACACTCCCAGAAAGATGATCTCACCCTGGGAGATGAGCAGATCCAGTGCAGCTCTTGCTCCATATTAACTGAATTAATAAATTCAAACCTATCACCTTCATAAGAAGCTTGGAAAAATAATCTGGACTTCATCTCCTATGAAAGTTTTTCAGTCAGTGAAAAATCAGGTGAGATTTTTACTCATTGAAAAGGATTTGTTTCCCTTGCAGCTTTTGCAATAAAATGAGATTTTTTTTTTCTCCCCAGTGCTTTACTATTTCAATTTTTAGGTATTTTTTATCAGTTTTAATACAATTAATACTTTAATTCATTGGGCTTCTCCTTATCATCATAAAGCAATTATGCTTCAATAATTTAAGAGCCAAAACTTGGTCAGCTGGGCTTTCCTATAGGAGTGGTTGGTTGAAATACAGCCAAGAAAACCTGATGGTCTCTTCCCTCAGTGAGTGGCACCTGGGCTCAAAGATCAGAGCCACAAAAATGGGAATATTTTCCAGTTGGAGCTGCTGTATCCATGCAGATCTCAGCTTTTAAAATCTGAACATATATAAAAGTGACATGGAAGTTTTCTTGTTGTTTTTTTTATAAGCATCATAACTTTAAGGTAAAACCATAAAGTTGATATTCCCCACGTGGTTCATTTGATAAATTCCTCTCTGAGGACAGAACAACCCTTTGATTTCCTCTGTCATAGTGGTTTACATGATTACCCTCACATTTTGGGTCTAAAAAACAGGGTTAATACATTTCCCAAAGGCTCCCATTTCAACATGTCCAATGACAGCAAAAATCTCCATCCATACCTTGGTCATTTATTCCAAGAGTTTCCTCCACAGACAGTTAAAAATGTGTGCTGGGTTCTAAGCTGAATTGTCCTCCTGCCTTTCAGATCCTGCTTTCCAGAGTCATTTTGCACCTATTTCAGGTCATTCACATCCTGAATAAACTGAGCTCCACCTCACTTGCTCAAAAACTTGAGTTTTGTGACTCCCTTCTGCATTTCAGAATAGTTTTATGGAATAGTTTAACGTGCAGCACTTCAGAATTAAATAGAAATATTCCTCCCAGCATTTCAGTGCCCATTAAAACAAAAAAAAATGACAAAATAATTGTTGGTAATGTGTGATCCACACCCAATCCCTGTGCAGCCTTTTCCCTGATTCTTGCTCTTTCAATATCTATTTTATAGGTCAATCAACAGGGTATCAACAGCACTTTTTGGTGCAATCCTGACCCATCAGCTGCTGGTTTGATCCTTCTTTCCTTCCCAGAGCTGTGTGGAGACATTTCCCACTCCATACATAAAACAACACATTTGCCTGAATTAGAAAAACACCATTTGAGTGACTCCACAAAAACAAAACCACAAAAAAACACCCCCAAACCCCCCCCCACCAAGTTCAAGAGTTACCTCAGCAAGATCCTCAAAGCAGCTGCCAGCCAGAGGGTGGGGGCTGCTCTCATCTGTCATCTCCACAGTGTCCTCAATCAACCCCAAAAGCTTCACTGTCAGCTCATGAATATCTGAGATGTTGCTGAAAATCACATCAATGTCCTGCAAACATCAAATGTGTCTTTAAAGTCCTGCTTGGAAGAGGTTATTTGGCTCATGGAAATGGCCCAGCACAGGCTGGGCAGACACTCCTGGCCTTTCCAGCTGTTGCTGTTCCCTCTGCTCCTTCTTGTCCCACAGAAGAGCAGGAAAAAAGGTCATTTTAAAGGAGGGAATTTGCAGCTCAGATCCTCCAAACCACAGCTCCTGGGTATGGAGAAGGAACAGGCAGCTTCCTTTCCCAAATTCTGCTTTTAGATTAGAGATTTCTCATGCTCATTCCCCCAAAGAATATTCCTCAGCTCTGAAATCATCACTTCCTTCTCCTCCCATTACCTTCATGTGGAGTCTGTCAGAGCATTTGCACAATTCCCTGATACAGCATCAGCTCCTGAGGAACCTCCACACCCAGGAGTGGTTCCTGCTGCCTCTTTTTAACCTGCTGGAATCACCCCAAAATCCCAGTTCAGCTTCTGCTGGGTTGTCCTTCTCCCACAGGAAAAGATTCCCTATTCCCTCCTTATTCCCCCTGTGATGCCTTTTTAGACTCCAGCATTCCCAAAACAGAACTTCTCACATGTACAACTTCAATCAAACATTTCAATCACTTTTCAAACAGAGATTCCCTCCACACTTGGAGAATCCAGAGCTGTTTTTCTCAGAATTTCTACACATCAGGGTGTTCTGGGATAAATTTCAAATGTAAATCCAAGAATTCCTCTGCATTTACTGCACATGCAGGTGACCAAAACAACCCTGCTGGCACCTGACAGAGAATTGTGCCCATTAAACTTCACTCAGACACTTTCACTGGCAATTCCCCCACTGGGCTTCACACACAGACAACACTCATTATCCCCTGACAAGGCAATAAATCAGATTTAATGTGAAATTGATAAGCTCTGGCTGCTAATGGAGCAATTAGCACTGCCCATCAATAACTCTGGAGGGACTCACAGTGGGTGTGAAGAGTTTTCTGTTGGACAGGAAAGCTTCCCTAAAGACTTTGATGATCAGGTTCAGCTCCCTCAGGTATTGCCTCTCCTCTGCAATCTCATTCCTCACAAGGTCATAGTAGTTCAGCTCCCCAGAAGAAGAGGGTTCATCCTCACAGAGAGAAACCAGTCCAATCTCATCCTGATCAAACATATCCATCAAAACCTAGCAAAGAAATTGGGGTAAAAAAAAAACCCATCAAGCCTGATCTTCACACTTGGCTCCAGCCCAGTGTTCAGAGAAATCCTTGGAGTTTTTAATACAATCCTTTTCTGTGATCACTTTCACAAGGGAGTAATATTTAAACTTTGGCAGGAGGAGGCTGGAGCAGTTGCCAAAGCCATTTTTCCCTTTGGAAGTTAGTATGACCTAGAAAACAAGTTACAATTCATGCAGAATCAACTCTGGAAACAAGGCATCTTGCATAAGCCTGGGCCAAAACCCTCCTGGAAAAGATAAAATTAAACAAAAATGTTTCTCATTTTAATGGGGATGAAGACTAAAGGGTTTTTTTTCTGTTTTGCTGTGACAGGTCTGGCATGAACAAGGAGAGAAGCCTCTGCATTTGAGTAAAACCAGCCTCTCCCTCCTACCCCTCCTTTGGATTTACCTCCCAGATCAAATAAAATTTAAAAATTCACCTATAGATGCTGTTTTAATCCCACCTCCTTACCTTGTCAGCACACATTGACACTTTAATGTCCTGCTGGGAGATCTCAAAGTGTCTGATATTGAAAACATAGTTTCCAGCCAGCTTTAGAATGTCAGCTGAGATGTATTCCAGGACAGCCACAATATAGAGGGAGACATGGTAATCCACCTTATAGCCCAGGACCTCCTGCAGAGTGAAAACAAAGGGGAAAAAATTGTATTTATTCCATAAATTCATTTGGAATGACAATTAACACACTAACCCTCGGGATATCAAATGGATTCATGTCCCACTCCCACTCTCTTACCTGTGACAGGACTGCCAGGAATAAATACAGGCAAATCCATGCATTTCCACAAGGCAAATCTGTTCTTACCATCTACTGCTGCACCCCCAAAAATCAGATCCTGTGCCTGTTTCCAAACCAGACTTCACCAAACCTCCCTCATTAACCCTCACTTTGTGAATGAGAGCACACAGCAATCAGACCTGGAACATTTATTTAATTTCTGCTGATGCTGGAATGAAGTTTTCTCAACAGCTGGAAGCCCCTTGGCAGATCTCTTGGTTTCTGAGCCCAAGTGACATTCAGCAGCAGCTGGAAGGACACTGCCACCCATCTGAGTTGACAGTACACAAGGAACAGGATCTACCTGTTCTCTCTCTCTTTCCTTCTATTTTGGTTTCTGCAGCATTTTGGAACAAATCAAGGCATCAAAGCAGCGCTGCTGAGGCAGGGAAGGTGTTGGGAGTTTTATCTGTGTTAAAAACTGACTAGTGACCCACTCCAGAGTGATAATTAACACCCTGATGTCTTGAGTATGATGAATTTGGGGATCTGCTTTTACTGCACAGGACTAAAGGGTCATCCTGCTTTATGCTGACTCTTTAATCCTTTCATTCCCCCCAGATGAAAGCAACCCACTGAAGGTTGTGCTGGAGGGGCAGCAGCACAGCAGAGGGTGGGAGGTACCTTCAGCAGAGGATGGATTTTGTCCACAGGCAGCAGGAGGGGGTTCCTTCTCTTCCTTTTCTCTATGGCAGACTGAGCATCAGCAATGGCCCACTTGTCTATTGGGTGAGGAAATGTCTTCTGAACCCGCTCCTGGCCAAGCACAGAGGGCAGAGATCAGTTCAAACAGAGCAAATCACCTCCCCTGCAAGTGCAGACCATCCTCCTCCTCCTCCTCACTGTTTGCTAATTGTTCTCTCCCTTCAAAAATCCCACCCTCCATCCCTCCCCCAAGCAGCCAGAACTCCTTCAAACCTCCCCAAAATGCCTCCTGCTCCATGATCCTCACAAGATCAGGAAAAAACTCATCTTCCAGGCTCTGCTCCCAGTGGAAGGTGGAATTGGATGGTCTTTAAGGGCTTTTCCACCCCAAACCATCCTGGGATTCCATGAGACCAGGAGACCAAAATAGGAACAGCTCTGAAGAGTTTGCAGGCCACCAAAAATCAAGTTGACACTGTTCTCATTTCAGAAAAGGGTGTAACCTGCACAACATCACACCAAGCTCAGGGCAGAAAGGGAAAAACTGGAGGATGAGATGGAAAAAAAACGGTGAAATATTGGTGTCCCTTTGATAAAAAGATTTTTTTATGTATTCTCAGCTCTGACAGGAGGCCCAAGGTCTGCACAGAGACAGGGCCCCTTCCCAATATCCAACCCAAACTTCCCAAATAACAAGTGCCTTTTGTGCTCCAGCTTCCCTGCTTCCCAGTATTCCCTTGGGAACAATCTGAAGGGTTTTTTCTATTTATAAAACATTCATAATTGGAGATTTTAAGCCCCTGATCTTGCAAATGCTGCAGTGTAACATCAGGCACAAACAGCTCCATTAAGCTCCAGGCTGGTTTGTAAATATCTGCAGGATAAAACTTGAGAGATCACAGCCCTCCTGGTGCTGAAAAGATCCAAAACCTCAAATCCAGACTCAACTCAGACTCTCCCATCCTGAGAGCTATTAAGTAACTATTCAGTTTTGCTTTTATTTAGTGATAGTATCATTTTTATGCATCACTCTCTCAAAATATATTAACCATAAGCCAAAATTTAATAATTAATGAATCAATGTTGAATAAAGGGCATCTAACAGGAATCTAAAAGCCTCCAGGCAATTATTTTGCAAATATTCCA
>VYZS01091330.1:21063-40651 GCA_013400695.1 Neodrepanis coruscans | reverse complement strand
AAATTTTTTTTTTTTTTTTTTGAATGAGTGAGTGAATGAATGAATGAATACCTGATTAAGTTAATGAAGCTGAGCCAATGGTGGGAGGGAGCGACTTGGCTGCTGCCTGCTCTAAAAGATCTGGCAGCACATTAGACTTGCATAACGCTTTATAGCTCCATGCTGTGCTCCGTACGAGCCACAGGAGAGGGCTGCAATAATTACTCGGCTTTTCGATTGAAACCAGCTGCAGGTAGCTAGTCATCCTTTTGTCCATTTCACTGGTGTCGGGGAGTCACTTGTCTTGCGCCGTGGATTTCCAGTGGCAGATGGGTAAGATGCTTTCACAGAAGTGATTGCAGCAGTGAGAAAGCATGTTCGTGGCTCAGTGGCTTTTACAAAAGGTCCATTCAGATTTCCAAGTTGTGATTCACTGGACCCACAGGTTCAATGCAGGAGTGTTTTTAACTCCTGAGTTTAAAACTCCTACATAAGTAACTTCGATGGGAGCTGTGTGATTTTTTTTGTTTTCTTATTCTTTCTTCACTACGCTGGGAGAAAGGGAGCGAAAGGTTTTCTTGTATCTGTTTTTTGTAAAGAAAGTAATTTCTAAATCCTCAGAGTTCTTTTTGTTTGTTGTTTAAAGCAAGTTCTTTCTGGCAGTCTTGGGTGGTACATACCTTTGTTTCTCACATACTTAATATTGGCACTGCCTGTTAGCACCCCGCCTTCATTTGTCAGCATTCCCTGCTTGAGAGCAAAGATGATGCTTTGCATTCTTAGTTGGAACGGGTGGTTTTTTAATTGCAACTGGAGCCTGTGACCGTGGAGCCTGCTATGTTATTATAATCCTGCATTATTTCGTTTTCTTTTGATTGTTTTTTGTGTTGCCTAGTCAGATAGAGAACAGTGGGGGCAATCTCACCCTTGTTGTGCTGGACTCAGTCAATTGACACTGGTGATGGATTTGGGCTGTATGCCCATTTTACCTGCCTGCCATGCCCTCCATTAAGCAGGAAGGAGGCTGCCTTCAACACTGTGTCAGGAAGAGTAACTAGTCGCTTGGCTTTGTGAGCTGCAGGGCCAGGGCAGGCATTTCATGGGGAGAGGAAGCAGAGAAGAATTGATCTGGCTTTTTCTTGCCCATGTGTATTCAAATATGCACTGACCCCTAAAATGTTACCTGTGTTGAGATTATCAGTTTGAGGGTCTGTGCAAGGCAAGTGGGCAGTGCTGCAGGGCGCACAAGATAGCTGACCTTGAGTGAAGAAGAAAAATTAAAGAATTGGAGGAAAAAAAGGTGGCTAAGGGGGATGTTGAACTTTCTCTCAACCCTTTGCAGTGCTGGGGGAATGTGCTGCATGCGTCGAGACCAGGGTTAGCTGCTGTCTTTTGGGTTTTGTGAGTGGTGACGGTCAGTGATCCTGATTTGGGAGGGCACTGAGTGTGTGCTGAGGCTATGAGCAAGGGCTTGTGCAAAATCGCTTCAAGTTAAAGCCTTGCTGAATGAAGCCTGAGAGAAGGCAAGGTGTTGGAATCCATTTCAAGGGGAACTTAACATCAGTTCATGTTTTGCACTTTACAGATGGACTGATTACAGTCTTAATTTCCTAGCATGTGGAATCTACCAGAGAAGTCTGCAGGGACGACTTCCAGGGAAAGGCACTGAGCATGCAGTTGACCTTTCCAAATCTGCCCCTAAAGCCATGCTCTCACACCATCCCGTTATCAGCCAGGTTTAAAGGCATACTCCTCCCTGTGAGTGCCTGTGCTTATCTGTAAAATGGCTGCTCCGAGTTGGCTCCTGTATTACTCGCTGGATCTTCAAAGGGGTGAAACACCACCAATTTCTGTAATTTTTCGTGGGGATCTTATTCATGTCTCCTGAGTGAAGCCAGGCATCTCTCTAATTTGTTTTGCAGAAGAAGAGAATGTTAGTGAGCATTTTCAGACACGTGGAGGGAGACCTGTGTAACATATCTGCAGTACAAATGTGTTCATACAGGCATGACAGTTTCTGTCACAAGTTAAAATGAGTGGCGAGTGGGTGTTGCTACATTCATAGTCACTCGTGAAATTTTCAATGGAAAATTGTGTAGGCAGCTCCCATTGTAGCCAGGCACATTTTTGATAAATGAAAAACATCAACAAAGTAATTTTGGTATTAAACTTGTTTATAAATGAACTCTGTTGACTCATTTAAGCTGCAGAAGTGCCTCTAGGGGATGAGTGGAAGAGTAAAGGATGTAACTGAGCACTGTCAGACAAACCAGTCTTGTCAACCTGACATCTTGCTCTGGCAGCAGTCAGTGGAGTGCAGGAGATAAAACGTTAGAGGCTGCATTGACCACTTGTGTAGTGGCACCTTTCTGTCCTGGCATCAGTGGGGTTGAAGGAGCAGTTTAATATACATGTGTTTGCTTCATGGCTCCCGTGCTGCCAACACAGACTCCAGGTATGCTGACTTTCCAAGCACCTTGGGTTGGTGGTACTCATGCTCCTGGCACAGCTGCCTCCAAGACTTTGATAGCAGGGCTTTGGAGGGGTTTGGCAGGCATCTCTCAGGTTGTAAAAGCTTCAGTGCAACATAGTGGTAAATCGTCATGCTGCTGGAATGTCCCCCAGCATCACAGCTGGATCAGCACTGCACATGGGACTATGCAGCTTGCAGAAATCCCAGGCCTAAGCAGCTCCAAGGACTCTCCTTCATGACTGCAGGTAGAGGTGCTTCTCATAAGATCAGCTGAGGTGCACTTTCTGCTGTGCAACTGAGAAAGAAAGCCATGCATCAAGCTGACCTCAGACCCTTATTTAGCAGTTCCATCCTTCCCCTTCCTCCACAGAGGAAGGAGGCTCAGGAGTCCAGCAGTTCACCCTCAAAAAAACTTCACTGTAATCGTCATTGTCAGTTCTTGCACTTTTATCACTAGCCTGTAGTTATTTGTAGATATCTGATGCTATTTCACAAAACTACGATTCCTGGTGTTAAATGATGAGATGGGAAATTCTACTTTTAGCTAAACTATTAAGTTTCTGATCTTGTGGGTTGCTGGGAAAAGCTAAAGACCTCTAGCCTGAAAGACCTCATGCAGCAAAAGGTCAAGTTAAAAGAAGCAATAATTAAAAAAACCCTTTGCCTTTATCATTTTAATAGATCTTCTACTTGTAAACCAGTATCATGTGTTTCAGAAGCAAGAAGCAAGTCCTGACTTGTGATGTTTGAGCACCCAGGTTTGGCACTGCAAGGCAGAGGTTTTCTGTGCCAGGGAATGAAGGTGCTGCCCATGAGGTGGACAGGGAGAGTGGCAGGACTGCCAACACACCCAGCCCTCTGATATCAGCCCTGCTGTGCAGTCAGCTTTCATCTCTCAGAGGAAATGCCTTCTTACAGCCTGCCTGGCATATTGTACTGCCCTCTGTGGTACCAGCTCTCTGCAAAGAATATTGGAAGAGGAGGGATCACCTTTGCTAATAGGGGTGTTTTTATGTAAACAAAGGATGTAGACAGCTGTAAATCTGTTTAGATCATCCATTAGACTCACAGTTCTGCAAGGCCTACATGTGGCTGCACCGCTGTAAGTGTGCACAGAAAGACTTGTTGCATATCCAAAGCATGGCATGACTTCTACAGATGCTGAAAATATGGGCATCTATCCTGTTGTGGGATGAGGTGATAGCATCCAGGTGAACTGATGGCAGAAACTTGCAAACTTCTAAAAGTTAATTCCAACTTTTCATTTAGATGTTAGCTTAACTGAAACGAAAGCTATTTCTAGCACCATGTTCATGTGCAGTTCACCAGCACCTACTGCACATAACAATTAAGTGTTCCTAACCACAGTGTATCCATAGTAAAACAGAAGTCATGTGCCCTGCTTAGGACATGCACATCTCTCTTTATCCTCAGAATTCAGGAGCTGACAGAGCAAAAACTGACAGTTAACCACTGGAGTAGCTTTCTAATAATCAATTTGTATCACATGCATTTGTGAATGGCTGTCCTGGAACTCCATCACCTGTTCATCCTTTTGGGAATGTGTCCTACACTATTTTTCCCCCCTAAATCCTCCTCTTTCAACTCTGGTACCTACATACTTGCACCATAAAATTCCATGGGAATGTCAAGCCTTTGGCCATCTCACATCCAGTGATGTGCTTGCTGAGGTTTGCTTGTATTACTTGCTTTTTATTTTGCTTGGAGTCTGTCTGATCTGACTTGGGAGAGGAAGGACGTGCAGAATAGCTGCTCACTGTGCCAAAACCTGTAGCAATTTGATGTGGCAGATTCCCAAAAGTATAATAAGAGCTAACACTGCAGTGGACAATCTATCTTGCAGATACGGCGTTGATCAGGAATCCTTTCATTTTGGGAGGAGAATTTCAAATTTTATTAGAGGTTTTCATGTTTCTTATTAATGGATCTCCGCAGTTGGCCCTCCTGGGAATTCCGCCAGAGAGCTGTGAAATTGGTCGGATTGGACAATAAACTCCTATAGCTATTGTTGGCGTGTGCTGAGCTGCACATGGCAAGGCTAATGGAATCTGTAGCAGTTACAACGATGAATATGTAGCTGGCAGCAGGCAGGGTGTAGAGCAGGGGGAGAAAACTGGCATATAGATCTGAGAGCCAGAATGCAGCTGCGGAGCCCTCTGCAATGTGTCTGTCTTTTCATCTCTCTGAATCTGATCCTGCAAGATGCCAGCCTCCTAGAAGGGGAGGGGAGAGGTGGGACGAATTGCTTTCACTTCTCACTCATTTCCAGTGCTGCCGACGTTACTTACTCATGCTATCATGATAGGATGGGCGGGTGATTTGAGGCGGGAGCATCGGACTGCACTGCTCCTTCTGTCTGCCCAGTAACACCCCAGACATAAAAAGCCATGTATCAGGCTCAACCCTTGGAATATTGCATTAATATCTACATGCTGGGCAGGGCAATGGTGTCTGAAGGAGGGGAGACCCAAATTTTTTCTTGTGGATAAATGTGAGAATTTACTGATGATACCTGGAGATGGAAGGTGAAAGTTGAAAAGTAATAGTAATCTGTGTGCAATTAGGTCTTGGGATCAAAGGAGCCTTTTGAAAGCGACTTGTTTGAATTCAGTATTCCTGAAGCTGGAGGCTGACGTCTGCCCCTCTTGGGTGATTGCTCCCTGCAATAAGGCAAGAAAGCAGATGGCTCCAGCCCTTGCTCCTGGTGGCACATGTCGCTGTGAGCTTCCTGGCAACTGCAGAAAGGTGAGGGACCAGAGAGAATGAGGGACCAGATTTTTGAAGGCATTTTAGAGGCCCCAAAAATTATGTTAGCTGTATCATGGAATTGCACAAAGTTCTGACTTCTGAAGGCAGTGAAAATTCCACCAGGTGCTGCTGTGGTTTGTTGAGTCTGGCCCAAACTTCTCTGCACCCCAAGACTCAGTCCTGGCTACATATCACTGTGTGTTTGGAGGCTTGAGTTGCTAGTTTTACCTTTGCTACAGTGAACTCGAGATAAATAAAGGAGGTCTGCTCCTCAAGCTATAATCCAGTATCCTCTCCTAAGTTTTAGTTTTATTAGATGAAATAAATAGAAAAACACTGTTTTGGGAAACATAGTAAGATTTAAAGTACCTTGCAGAGAGACATTGGAGTTTTGCATGAAAATGCATATCCTAAGCTCCAGTGAGCAGCCCCTCTGGGACCAGAGCAAGCCCAGATGGTGACTCCTCCAAGTGATTATTTTTCTGCCTTAAGCCTTTCCAGGAACTGAGTGTGGGCTGGCTGCCAGCGGACACTGGCTGTCCAGACACTTTAGCAATGTTCCATGTGTACTCGCTGCCAGAGATAACAAAGTCCAGCTGTTATCCCTGATCTCTTTGTCCCCTTTACCTTCCCAGCCATAGTTACACATGCTTGCACACACTCACACACTTGTGTGACACAAACACATACATATATAAAGCAGGAGCAAAAAAATCACCTGGTTTGCTGCTTTTTTGCATATCTCACAGATCGTGACTGACAGCTCTGAAGTTAAAAGAGAAAGAAAATCTCCAGAGTAGGAAAAATTACTTGAATCCAAAAAAAAGAGCATACAAATAACAAACCCTGCAGTGCACCACAGAAGGCAGGCATTTGTCTTTCTAGGACAGCCAGCAAAAAACTCTTTAACCAGGTCTTGTACTCTTGCCTTTGAGACACTCTTGCTTTGGTTCTCTCCCTTTCATTGCTTCCCAAGCAAAATCGGTCTTGTCTTGTCTTTACTGTTGCTGGAACTTGAATTATACTGAAAAGTTACCATTTTACTTTTAAGTCTTGAAGTAGAAGTAGGCTGTTTTATACTGCACATTTGCATTTTTTGCAAATCCAGTCCTGAGTCTGTTAAGTTCAAAGTCTCAGTGTGAAGTGCTTGGGCTTGGAAAAGTGGGGCAATATTCACTGCTCTATAGCTGTCTCATCCCTTGTCTCCATTACATTTGTTTATTCCTTCTGTGTTCTCCAGGAGGTTTTGGGAAGCCTTTTTGTTACCAGTGATGATGAAGTCAGCCATTTACACAAAAAAACAAGACACATATTTGATATTTTTGAAGGATGTTAGTTTTGACCTTGGAGACAATCCAAAATTCAGTGGTTCAATGTTATTTAGCAGAACAAAACCTTTGCTTCAGCTCCTGCAGAATGAAACTTTGCCACATTTCATTGAACTTTATAGTAGTTCTTCTGATATGAAGAAGCTGAACCCAGATGCCTTGGACTTCTGGAACCACTGGTTTTGGGGAGCTTGATTTATTCAGCACAGCAAAAGAGATTGGCTCCACTTGTTCCCATGTACAAGCTCCCTGCTCTGTTGCAGGCAGAGAAAGAAGCCAACCATCTGCCCCCAGCTTTTCCCCATGGGAGTATATTTAAATTCTGGATTTGCAGCTCATGTCCATATCCAGGAGAGATGGGAAGACAGTCCAAGCCCAGCACAAGCTCTCTGTGACAAAGGGAGCAGGATGAGGACCCCCTGTTGAGAGCGTCTCCCCACAGCATCCCTGGGCAGCGCTTTGGCAAGGATCTGCTGACTTACGTACCCAATCTGACTGCCCAGGGCAGAAGGCTACAGTGAGCTAAAGTTAACCAAGGATGACTGCGCAAATGTGAGCTTGGTGGTTTTATTTTTAGTTGAACTTAAAAAGAAAAATCTGTAAGTCATGTGTAATATAATAATTTTAGCTGTTGCCAAGACACACTGATCAACTCTTAGGAGGAGGGGGAAGACCCAAGCTGATCTAGCAGAGACTCTGTCTCCTGGCTGCCCTCGTCCGGCCGCAGTCGCAGTGCTGAGGTGGCAGTGCTGAGAGATCAGGGCATGTCAGAATAGTGATGCCCAGCCATTACTCAGCAGGCACTGCTGCATCTGGACTGTCAAGGCATCACTAGCCTTTGCTCATCTGAAGCTGCCCCAAGTCCTTTTGTCCTCTGCATTGCCTCGAAGCTAGGGAATCCAGCCTGAAACAGTCCTTTATCCCCCTTCCCTGCCTCTGGCTTGTTGTTTCATTACTGGTTTTCAATATTTAAAGAATGGAATAATTAACTTAAGACTGATTGTATCAAACCATTAGAAGGTTTGGACTTTTCCTTCAGGCGTACAGCAGCTTGGAGGACCATAAACGTTTAGAGTGCTCTTAAAGATAGGTTAAATCTTAGTCTAGTGTGTCTTCAAAGTACTTCATACACACATAAACATCAGGCTTATTGTTCATTAGAAGTGAGGCAGCAGGGAAAGAAACCCCCCAAAGGAATATTACTTGCTGTAAGTATCATTACTGCTGCTCAGCATTCCCTTTAAAGTGGGCTGTATCCTACTTCCATCTTCTTTCATATCTACTCTGAATTCTTTCTCTGTCCATTTTTCTTACATGTAATGCATGCTTTTCTTCTTAAGCTGGTGGTCATGCAAGGTTTCTCAGCACTCATTCTTGCAAAACTGCCAGAAATGCAGATGACAGGTGGTGTCTGGACAGTGACTGGGGGGAAGTTTCACTCTCCATTAAATTTGTTAAGGGACAAAAGTAGGCAAGTTAAGTTTCAGGAAGACAGGGGAAGGCTGAAAGTTCCTTTTGCTTTTTTTTCCTGGTGTGATGTGTTTTAGTTGCGGTATTTTCCTTAGCAAATTATGGAAGAGTTAGAAAGATTTTGTTGCCTTTGGTTGAATTAGGTGATGCAGAGCAGAGAAGACAACTGTTTTGCTCCAACAGCACAATCAGGCCAATATAAAATTGTGAGATTTTTGAGTGGTGAGGATTTCTGGTTTGGATCCAGAAACCCAAACATGCTTTTTCAAGTGGTTCTGGGGAAGCATCCCCAGGGCTGAGTTTGCTCAGCATTTGGACGTATGGCCATGTCTGTGAGTGTAGTACCCACAGCTTCCTGGTCTGGCAGTCACTAAGAAACAGAGGGTTTGTATCCTGCCAGAGATGTTTAGATGCTGCTGGTGCCTGGCTTTCCCCAACCTTTGGGTGGCAGGAAGCATCTCCCAGTATAGAGTCCTATCTGGATGCCTGAGTGTGAGGTGTCAGTAGCAGAGGGAGTTCAAAGCAGTGTGTCAAAAAAAAAAACCCTCCACACATCAAAAACCTGGCTCAGAGCCATATCTGGCTCTGTGCTGCTGCTGTAAATAGATCGCATGGTTGAGGTTCATTGCCAGACTGGTAGATGAAGGGCACGTGTGCCTGTAATGAGCCGTGGTGTGGAGGGAGGACAGGAGGCAGCTGTCTCTATGGTCCTGCACGGTGTGACAAGAAATCACCCTGTGGATGACTCTCTAGTTCAAGGGTTTGGGAGTGACCCATCCCCTTCCCTCTGCGCCACTAATACCTACTTGTTGCTAATGTAAATATTTTGTGTGTGGCTGTTCCTCAGGTCTCCCTGCCACACTGCCATGGTTTTTAGGACATGTGCTCATTGCAGGGAAGGGGAGTCTGTAAGAATGAATGGGGCACAAATGGAAGGTTTTCTCAGAGGAAGGAGAATGGGCCTTGGTAAATAAATGACTGCTGCTAAATGTAGCAAGTTACAGTCAAGGAGTTTCTCGACTACCTAAAGTTTTAAACGTTTTCTTGATGCATTAGCAGACATGGCCAGAAATTTTGCTGCTTCTGCAGCACAGGTGTGAACTGTCACTTGACATGAGAGTGGTAATGTCTGACCATTTGTTTCTTTTGGGAGGTTTTTTTATCATTTGCTTTTTTCAGGGTGTCTGCTCATTTGTTTTCATTTCTCAGTGCTGAAAGTGTGACTCTCCCCTCCCTTACCCACCCTTTCATTGCAGAATCCAGAGGAGCTGTCAGAGGATCGTGCTCACAGGGAGATGATTCCTCATGAAGTCACTGGATCCCTTGCAGAAATCAAATGTGACTTTCCATTTATCAGACTGAAACCAGAGCCAGCCAGACAGTGAAGCAAGCACAGTGGAGGGGGGACGGCGAAAGATGAAATCCAACCAAGAGCGGAGCAATGAATGCCTGCCACCTAAGAAGCGAGAAATCCCTGCCACCAGCCTACCTTCAGAGGTGAAGCCGGTCCTGCCAAGTGAAAACCACCGTGCAGATAACCTGGCATGGCTCCCCACAACACCCAGTGGCCAGGGCGGCCTGGGGGGCCGGCACCGGCCTGGAGGGACGTCATCGGTGGAGGCAGGCCTGCCACAGGGTTTGCACAAGTCGCTGTCTGCAGGGCTGGACTATTCCCCACCGAGTGCACCCAGGTCTGTTCCAGCCTCCACTACTCTCCCCACGGTGTACTCACCCGCCCTCTCCCAGTCAGGGACCCCTGTTTCCCCTGTGCAGTACACACACCTGCAACACACCTTCCAGTTCGTCGGGCCCCAGTACAGTGGATCGTACACCGGATTCATCCCCTCACAGCTGATTTCCCCAACAGCCAATTCTGCGACTGGTGCTGTGGCGGCGGCCTCAGCTGTTGCGACCACTCCATCACAGCGCTCTCAGCTGGAGGCTTATTCCACTTTGCTGGCCAGCATGAGTGGCTTAAGCCAGCAGGGGCACAAAGTTGAGCCACACCTGGTCAGGACACCTGGACTGATTGCTGCCGGATCTCCTCCACCCACCCAGCAGAACCAGTATGTCCACATTTCCAGCTCTTCTCAGAGCACTGTTAGAAATGTCTCTCCTCCAACCATCCCGGTCCCCTTGCACCCACATCAGACAGTGATCCCACACACCCTCACCCTCGGCCCTTCCTCCCAAGTGGTGGTGCAGTACACTGATTCGGGGAGCCACTTTGTCACCAGGGATCCCCCCAAGAAACCTGAGACCAGCCGGCTGCAGGCAATGCAGGCCAAGGAGGTACTGAATGGCGAGATAGAGAAGAGCCGGAGGTATGGCATTTCACCTTCTGCCGACATGGGTCTAGCCAAAGCAGGCAATAAACCAGCTCCCCATCATTACGAGACCAGGCATGTGGTGGTCCACTCAAGCCCCGCTGAGTATGGTGCGCGGGATTCCTCAGGTGTTCGAGCCTCTGTCATGGTGGTCCCCAACAGCAGCACGCCCACAGCAGACATGGAGGTGCAGCAGGCCACCAACCGTGAGACCTCTCCTTCAGCCCTCAATGACAAGGGAAGCTTACACTTAGGAAAGCCAACCCACCGGTCCTATGCCTTGTCTCCACAGCAGGCTCTGGGCCACGAAGGGGTGAAGGCAGTGGCTACACTGTCCCCTCACACCGTCATTCAGACCACCCACAGCGCCTCTGAGCAACTCCCTGTCGGGTTGCCAGCGACAGCTTTCTACGCTGGGACCCAGCCACCGGTAATTGGCTACCTGAGTGGTCAGCAGCAAGCCATCGGGTACCCCAGCAGCCTGCCACAGCACCTGGTGATCCCTGGCACGCAGTCCCTGCTGATACCAGTTGGCAGCACGGACGTTGAGCCGTCAGGAGTCACACCTGCGATCGTCACGTCGTCTCCTCAGTTTGCAGCAGTGCCTCACACGTTCGTCACCACCGCCGTCCCCAAGAGCGAGAACTTCAGCGCTGAGCCCCTCACCACCCAGCCTGCCTACCAGGCCACCATGGTGCAGGCGCAGATCCACCTGCCAGTGGTGCAGTCCATTGCTTCCCCTGCCGCTGCACCTCCCACACTGCCCCCTTACTTCATGAAGGGGTCAATCATTCAGCTGGCCAACGGGGAGCTGAAGAAAGTAGAGGACTTGAAAACGGAAGACTTCATACAGAGCGCAGAAATTAGTAATGACCTGAAAATAGACTCCAGCACTGTGGAGAGGATTGAAGACAGCCATAGCCCAGGCATTGCTGTAATACAGTTTGCGGTTGGGGAGCATCGAGCACAGGTAATGGCAAGGCATGGTGGGGTGTGGGGTGCATACTGTGGCCCCTTGAGTGACAGCACATTTCATTTGCTTTGGAACCACTTGGCTTGGTTCTTCATCAATATATGAGATAAACCATGGACCAAAAATCATACCTTTCACCATTCTGAGGGAGTCATGAGGATCACAATGATTATAAATGTAGTCTCTTGGATATGAAATAGGTCTTTTTTTATAGGTGGGGAACCCATAGGAAGACTTACGTGATTTCATGGGTTTTGATTACATACAAAATCGTGTAAGCAGTATGACAGGTTAGATTTTTCATTTTGATAGATCAGTTTTACTGTCCACACCAGAAAGTTTGTGTTGGATTCAGCTCAAATCCGATCCTAGAGAGATAGGTAGGGCACAAGGCAGTGAATTTCCATGGCTTGGAAACTTGGAGCTCCCTGGGAATGACTCTCATGCACGTAAGTTACTGAAATGCGCTACAGAGTTTTACTGGTGCTTTGGTTGCAGATAGTTTTAACACTGCATGGCTCACATAAATTCTGTGATCAAATGAAATTTGGAAAGAAAAACCATCTAGGTGTCTGGGCAGGCTGTGATTCTGACCTTTGTGTCTTGGTTTGCAACGCAAGAAGAAAACCTGCAACTTTCCAGAGGTATTTTTAGGTTGAGAGTGAGTACATATTGATCTTAAAGTGTTAACCCTTTGCTGTCCTTTTTCTGAGCTATTTAGATTCTAAATAGGGTGTCTTGGTAACACTGGGAAGTTCAGATATACTGTGTAACATTTTGCTTCCTAGAGGTCCTCAGTTTAAATAATCCTGCACCACTGATGCTGCACCCTCAGCACTGGAGAAACAGAGCAAGAGAGAGGGAAGGAGGGAGGAGCTCGATGTGGACAAATGTAGTAACATACCTCAGGCTGACAGTTTGAAGAAGAAAAACAGTGATGATATCACAGAGCAGATCACACAGAAAATTTCGTAGTCACAGCAGTCTGTGGCCCATCCTTCCTCAGCAGCACATACGTGGTAATTCACTACATATGACACATCCTCTTTCTTATGTCATATGTATAGATTCCCTGTGTGGGTTTGTTCAGGTATGTACCTGCATCTGCACAGCTGGTAGAAGCTGGGCCTCTGGTACTTTCAGTATAAAGACTCGATTCTTTTCCCAACTGCTTAGCTGTATTTTGGCACATCTCAGGCTTCACGATTTGAGGAACTGTCCTTGGATCAGTACCAGTTACTATAATTTGCCCAGTGCCTTGAATAATGAGATTTCAAAAGTAGCAATCTCTATTCTGCAATTTTCATCTTGCTCACATTTCTCTCCCTGCAGCCAGGCCACCAGATTCTGCACCAGCAGAAAACGTACAAATTAGCAGATAGCATTTGTATGGTGTCTCGTTCACAGATCTGTCAATGCAGGCTGTGTGTGCTGTAGTCCTGGGAGCTGGGAAGAACTGTGCCTTTGCAGGGGGCGGAGTGCCATCCTCTGGTAGAAAGCAAGCGAGTCCAAGGCCTGGCACACAGGTCTCACCCAGAAAAGTGTCACCTTACTGAGAAGCCTATCAGGAGCAGGCTGACATCACTGCAGCCAAAATACTCCCCAGCTGTGCTTCCCACCAGAGATGCTTCCAGGATGGAGGTTGAGCCACGTAGAGATATGATTAGATATGGGGGTTTAATTTAGGTTTCCTGCAGATTCCAAGACTTGAGTCTCTTCACAGATCAGCTGTGTCCCTGCATAGCAGGGACAGCTCTGCTGGTTTTCCCTTGCCTGGATTGAGAGAGAGAGGGAGAGTTTTTACGTGCTTGAAGTGTCCATGACCTCACCCTCAGCCCTCTGTGTCTCTGTGCAAGCATTCAGCCTTACTTGGAGGTGTGCAGCAGTCATTACTTGTAGAAAATTGCCTTGAGTGAAGAAGGCTTAGCTTGCTCGCTGAAAGAATAGTATTTAGTCATGCTGCTCTGAGCAGTGGCATGGTGGTGCTGCTGCGCTGAAACATGTATCGTGACTCCAGAGTACAAGGGAGATATATCTGCATGTGTAGTGTAGCTTCACAACGTATTTTATAACAATTAAGTTTCAGTTGTATACATGCTACTGTAAGGAGAGAGCTATTCAAGTGGTATTATCAAGGGAATGTAAGTTGAAAAGAGTAAGTGCCATACAAAAATAGCATTCTTATCATTAGCTTTGGCTCACTTACTTATTCCTCCCAGGGATCTCTGGGAAGTCATTATAATATTGATGAATCTGTATTTTCAGACTCTGTGCAAACATTAGCTAATTTTCTCACCAGTTGAGGGGCAGAGGTAGGAGGTTATTTTCAGCTGAGCATATACAACTGTAATGTAAACAGGGAGGCACTATGCAGCTGCTATTGTATCGTATCACTGCAAGCCCACAGCTTCCTCTCCCCAGAATGGCACTTAGGCAGGAAGAGGTCATCCTCCCTCCTTTCTCAGTACTCTAGTCACTTGGCAAATCCAACCCTTTCCCAGCTATGGAAACCTAGAAGAAAATTAACCCGCCTAGAGGCCTTAATAACTGAAATAACTGGCCTTAGCCCTGGAGGGATGCTAGGTTTCCATTTCACAGCATCACTGCTCTGGATTAGGAAGAAGTCAAGTATCACCTGGGCCAGAACACAAAATCCAGCTGTTACTCCTCTGCATTCAAGCTGCCTAAAAGCAGAGATCTGTGGATCTGTATCTCTGCAATTCCACATACTATTCTTGTAGTAAAACTTTCATCATTACTACCTGTCCTTTCTTTGGCTGCCAGGAGCAAGCAGAAGCCAGTAATTCACCCCCATTGATGTAAAAGTCAAAACACGCAAGTGATGGAAAATAAGTTCTGTGAAATGCTGCATTTCAGTTCCTAATCATTCCTAAAGCATAGCTTAAAAAGAAAATATGAACATGCAGTTCTTAATTTCCCTTTTTTTTTAAGAAAAAAACCTGAATAATAACCACTAGAAATTAAAAAGTCCTATTAGAGTATATGGTTAGTAGCCCTAACTAGTTCAGTTTAGTGTGTATTTTTTTAGACCATCATCTAGTTATTCCCTTACATCTCTGCATGCCCACAAACTGGTTACTTTTGCTTTGAGCTCTCCTTTTCATTGTCTTTGGCACTGTAACAGACACAGAAGGAGAGATGTTGATTCAGATCACTGCTGCAGGTGGAGATCTCTCCCAGCCTTCCCCTCATATGATCTCTGTGTCCCCTGGTCATGGGGCATGGCCTTGTGTATCCAAGTGAAGGGGTGGCTGTGGTCTGTCCTCAGATGGAATTCTGGGAGTGCAGCAGATGATAAAGCTCATGTGATAAAGTCAGCAGCCCATGGTCTACTGGACAAAAGGTGGCTTCTCTTGAGAAATTATGGGATCGTGTGAGTGTGGAGAGCAGTAGTCCCTAACAATGAAGCTCTGACTGCCCTTGTTACAGTAGCAGTGTACTGAAGTGGGGCTAGGGGGTATGCACAGTCAGACCATGTGTCAGTGGTGAGTGGTTCCTATGGCATGAGGTGCTGCCTACAGCCTCATAACTCTCTCACAGGAAATACACTCTTGTGAAGGCAGTAAGAGTTTTTTTGGGGTGGCAGTAAGAGTTTTTTTGGGGTGAGAAGAACATAAGCAGTCCCAATGTTTCTGAATAGGGGAGGTTGTGGGAGCATGGCACTGCAGAGACTTCTCCCTGTGAGAAGGAGAGCTTCTATTCCATGAATCCTCTCAGTTGTTTTTTGGGCCTGGGAAGTCTTTCAGCACCTGCAGCAAGGCCTTCAACAGAAAGCTCTGTTGCTTAATTACACATTGTTTCCAGAACTACTTCCTTCCCTTTGTTTCCAGCCTGCCACTCCTAGTTTCATTATATTTTAATAATATTATGGAAAAAAACCTATGTTTACATTTCTTAAAATAGAGTTCACATGAACCACTTTCATTAGGCACCTTTTGCTTTAGTGCTTATTATTCTGATTACACAGCAAGGTCCAGGACTAAAGCTGTTCTGGTTCTCAATGATGGGAAGGGTATTTTCTAGGCATCAGATCTTCCAGCACCTAGTGTCCATGTTCCAGCTGCAGCCGGGGTTTCCTAAGCTGTCTGAATTGCTTGTCTTGCCTACTGAGTTGGGCTGAGAAATAAAATTATAAAGGGTTATAGAAAGTTGCAGATATTCAGTGACTGCAGTAGAAGAGTTTTGTGTGTTTTCACTAGTCAGTGTTAAAAAGTAGAAATATAAATGTAGCTTGCAGTAGAGTCTCCGTAGACTTCAAGAGGGTTGGTTTCTTGCTTAATCATTTTAGTAGTGGGTAAAAAAGTTCCAAATTTCTTTTTTTTTCCCTATGATAATCATGGCAAGGTATCAGGGGAGGAAGCTTTTTAAATGACTTTTTTGTGTTTTAATGCAGTGATCAGAAAAAAATTATGTGGGGGTGCTTTATTGTTTGGTATTATTCATGATCACCACCACCAATTCTGGCATTTATTTCAGCGATTGACAGTTCAGGAAAGTGTTTTGAATGATACATTAAAAAAACCCCAAAGCATAATGTGTGGTGGAAGTGTGTTCATATAAAGAAGAACTTGTGTGTTGAAGAGGAACATCAACATTGTATGTTGGTGAGGATGATGCACACAAGCATATGATTCCCACAGACACAAATAGCTTTTGACAAGGACAGGAAAATAGAAAATGAAAGGAAAAATTATACAGCAGGTAGGAAGGAGGAAAGGAAGGAAGGAAGAGGAGAGAAATAGCAATATAAAGGCGAAAGCTATGTCCAACAGATGATCCAAGCCTGGAGAAAAGTGTACACTTCTTGTGCAGATGGCAGTTTCCATTTAAGTCCATGGGAGATGCTGGATACTCACTACTTCTCCCAGTTAGACCTCGGCTAGAATGAGTTGCATATATATGGAATAGGATCCCAAACTCTGGGCAAATATTTCTGCAAATCCCGGTGCAGGAGTGTTTCTATCCAGCATCATGAAAAAATGGGGCTTTCAGGGTTACCTTGTCCCACTTTCTCCATAATTCAGAACAGCCTAGAGTCAGGTCCCTTTCCACTGTTGCTATATGTATAGGCAATTGTTGGCAAACGGTACTCATCACAAAAGGTTTAATATGACAAAATTTGATGCAGTGAGGGGTATCTTAGGCCTCTAAACTACTCTTTTTGAAACTCCTTCAATGGCTTACTGTGTTGTGCAGGTGGAGTGGCAGGATAAGAGATAATTCATTAGCCTAGTTGCAGAAGTACATAGCTTATATTTATAGACCTGATAAGGCTTTTTCCAACAGAATCAACCATCTCATAAACATGAGTTGGCTGCTAGTGTATGGCATGGGCTTAACCAGTCAAAGGCACTATCATCATCTGATGGGAATCATTGATTTCCTGGTTCTGGAGGCTCTGTCTCTGAGCTGTAGTACATTTCTGATAAGTCTTCCTGCCCAAAAGCACTGCGGAGCTTGTGGGGTATGAGGGGCTCTAGCTTGGACCCTGCTTGGAGGGTACCTCTGAGGGTAACAACACTAGCAGGGAAATGGCAGGGCTGCTGGGTTCCCTACTGTCATACAGTCCAACCTCTTCTGTGAGACAGGCCATGCAGCTTCATTCCAAGGTTCACACTTATTATGGAAAAAATGTGTTGGAACACTGGAGTGCAGTGTGCATCTCAAGTTGCTTCTATTCCTTAATTTTTAATGATACAAAGCCATGCTGGGTATGACAGCATTACTCATTCCCATAGGTAAGAGGTGATTTTGCAAGCCTTATGTGATGATCCTTTCAAGGGAGTCCACAACCCTGGAGAGGGAAGGGTCTCCAGGCAGCCGGTGTACTCCATGCTTGCTGAGTGGCTCAGAAATGGGTGAGAACATGTATTCAGGTGTTCTTCTGCCCTTTTGCCCCTACCAAATAAGGATTACATGATCAGAGTAGGATTCTACCCCCATGCCTGACAAGAGCTTCAGAGGACACGAGGACCTTGGAACCAGAGCAGTGGGTATCTGTTGTCAGCATAAGCCACCCTCCTTCAGTTGCAGACCTCGTTGGTGTTACACGCAGCAGTTAAAAACGCCAAATTTTAAAGAAGTATTAGTCAAGATTTCCTGCTCTCTTTGTGGTGTGCTGGGAAGAGTGGGTTCAGCCCTATGGGTTGTGAATCACATGAGCTTACATCAAGTGTTTGAGTAGCACACAGTGAGTGGTGGACTGCTGTCACATGCAAAGATAAGTCAGTATTTAGGTGTTTTCTTGTGTTGGGACCTCAAGGCCCAGCATTTGCAAGGTCAAGGAGCACCAGTTGTTGGTCTGTTTTGGCTATGTCACATCCCTGTAAGACGTGTTTTTTAGTGGGGAAAAAGAGACACAAGGCAAAAAAGTAGATACAGTGCAAGGACTACAGGAGGAGGAGAAATTATCCTCTCCCTGAGGGAGCACAGGAGGTGAACTCAGCTGCAGAGCAGAAGACCAGGTGTGAGAAGGGAAGAAACTCCACTGGTAACAGGACTGCTGGGGAAAGGCAGGTTCATGCTGGCTGCTCTTACAGCTACAACTCTCTACGTATTCATGGCCTTTCCTGGGAAACCAACGTGCCTTCAGGCGTTTCATGCTGGTAAGTGTATGCTTGTTTGGGCAAATATAAGGATGACATTCCTGTGATCGTTTAGGAAATTGTGTGTCAGAACTGAGAGCTTCCTTTGAGCTATCCTGTGTTGGAAAGGATCTTTAGATTTGGATTACAGGCTCTAGGTACCACAAGGGGATGATGGGGAACAGTTTGCCAGACACTGAAGCTGATTCGCCTCTTACACCTCTCTGAGTGGCTGGATAAAGGTAAAGCTTGATTCCCAATGAGGTCTTGAGTTAAAAATGCTGAGCTCAGAGAAACCATTAATACTCATGTGAGAATAGGTGTGAAGTCTGGTGGCCGATGTACTGATTTTGGAGAATCCTTCTCCCGTGTGGCAAGTACTGCCTGCTGTGCATGACTGTGAGGACTTATGGGTTGATCTCATGCTTTCCCTTCTCTCCCTCTGTCTCCCTCTGTTATCCCCTCTCTTACTGCAGGTCAGCGTGGAAGTCTTGGTAGAATACCCTTTTTTTGTATTTGGACAAGGCTGGTCATCCTGCTGCCCTGAGAGAACCAGTCAGCTCTTTGATTTGCCATGCTCCAAACTCTCGGTGGGGGACGTCTGCATATCGCTCACACTCAAGAACCTGAAGAATGGCTCTATTAAAAAGGGCCAGCCCATGGACTCAGCTAGTATCTTGCTGAAGCATTCAAAGAATGACAGTCTAGCTGGAAGTAGACACAGGTATGCGGAGCAGGAAAATGGGATTAATCAGGGAAGCGCACAGATGTTAGCTGAGAACGGTGAACTGAAGTTTCCGGACAAAATAGGATTGCCTGCAGCACCTTTGCTCACCAAAACAGAACCCAGCAAGCCCCCGGCAACGAGGAAGAGGAGGTGGTCAGCTCCTGAAACACGAAAACTAGAGAAATCAGAAGAGGAGCCACCTTTGACTCTTCCTAAGCCTTCTTTTATTCCTCAGGAGGTTAAGATTTGCATTGAAGGTCGATCCAACGTAGGAAAGTAAAAGTTGTTTGGGAAAAGGAAATTAGGCTATCCCTTGTCATTTTTATCCAGATTACTGTACTGTAGACTAAATAACCCAGTATTTACATGTTATCATCTTATTTTAGGTTTATGTTATAACCTTGTTGTTATAGTTGCAGCTGGTATTATGCAGGAGACTGGTGCATATGTTTTTCCACAAGTGTTTGTCAGTGACTAGGTTTATCGAGAGCTACAGAAGGGGCAGTATCTGCTTCATACACCCTTAGTGGAAATGAATGTGTTGTCATGGCTCCTGTTTTCTAACACCTTGTGTAGGACAGGGTCCAGCTGTGATTTTGTTTTCTTTTTGTCGCTGGGGTTTTTTTTGTTTGGGGTTTTATTTTTGTTTGGTTTATTATTTTGGTTCCTGTTCTAGGTTTTTTTTTGGGGGGGGAGGTGAGAAGGGAACTGTAGCAGAGGTGTATGTCACGTGTGGGGTGCGTGTGTGTGTGTGCATGTGTGTGTGGGTGCATGCCAACCCCGAGGCGGGATGACCGCTCTGTGGCGGGTTGGTGAAGAGGTTTCTTCACCCCACGTGGATGCTGAGGACACAACCCATGGGTGTTACTGAAGAGGATCGGACAGTCTCTGATGTTTTCAACAAGCCAACTCTTACTCAAGGCTCTACTCTATATAT
>VYZS01091330.1:7248-19913 GCA_013400695.1 Neodrepanis coruscans | reverse complement strand
GTGTCTGAAAGAGCATAAACAAATGTAGCAATTACTCACTAACCTGCCTACGCTCTAGGCCATTTCATAGGGTTATGTTCCTTTCAGAGTTCATTTTTGGTCTTTCTACCGTATCTGCCACACAGAACCAGGTCCTACCAAGACACCTCTGAGAATTTTTCTTCAGACTTGCTGAGAGAGTTTTCCACAAAAAAACATTTCTATAAGTAAGCAAGGTGTTTGTTTGTTTTGAAAACAAACCTATTGTTATTTTATTATTATTATTATTGTTATTATTTGTTATTTTAATTGCACCATTTTCCATTGGAAAGGCGACATTTCAGGAGTTTGGTACAAACCAAGTAGGAGGGGGGGATTCATGCTGTTCAGTCTTTTCTTTCCCTAGGTAGGGCCGGATCCTTTGAGGTGCTGTGCACCCAGCCTCCTGCACGAGCCTCGGGGAGGTGCAAGTATGAAGTACGTTGGGGCTGAGTGCTAAAGCCTGTTGCTGCCTCTAGAAAGATCCCATTGATTTCACTGGGATTGCTCTTGGGCCCTCCATGAGCAAGCATTCATGTCGTCATTTTTGGTTGGTGAGTTCGCATCCTTCAGGTAGTTTTGAAGAAGCTATACTCATAGGGAGAAAAGGAAATAAAAGTCTGTCATTAGAAACACAGTAACCTAAAGTGAAAAAAATTATTTAAAATCTCTTTTTCCCTCTCCCCTGAATTACTTTTCTTTAAGAGAAGAAATGTTAACCCCAAACCCCAGCTTTGACTCTTGTTACTTGTTACTTGAAATTTAGCTCACACCAGACCTAATTGTTTTTATACCATATTCTGGGGTGCACCAAAAAGTTGAAATATGTTTAAAAATAGCTTGAAATGTTTTTTGAATTTCCTTGAATTTTATTAACCTCTCGGCAGGCTACCAAATAGCTGAGTGGGTTTCTTCTCACAATCACACAGCTTAGTTAGTGCTTATTTGTTAATATTTCTGCTCAGAGAAGTTGCTTAATCTTCCATATACTCTGCTCAGGGCACTTGCAACTTATTGTTTCATTTTGTTTTCTGTTTTGTTTTTAAGCTTTGGTGGTAAAGGAATAGAAAGAATTACAGATCTTAGTTCACAGTCGTACCACTATTTCTGTACTTCACGTGTACTTGGAAAAAAGAAATCTCAAGTAAAAACCATACACAAACACATTTGTGATTAATAAGGAAGCAGGGGCTATTAAACTGACTGGATCTATTCAACTAACACTAAAAAAAAAAAAATGAAAAATTCATTTGGAGCAATAGGAATGTATTAGTTCTGTGCTTGTATTTCAGACTGAGGAATTCTGAAATAACTGGTTCTTTCCAAACAATTGTCCCTTTCCATGTTTTGGCTTTCGTAGGATGTGCAATACTTTATGTGCCAACTTAGACTCACCTTTGTGGTGTTAGCTAGATCTCATACCCACTTCTAATCTCCCCTGGTTTTGTTCTTTTTTGAATTCTTTCTTTCTACCTTTATTTCTCTTTTTTCCTATTCATAACTCCCTCCCTATCCTCTCTCCTCTGAAAACAACCTCCAAACAAAACAACATGCAAAGGGTAAAAGATCCCTTGCCCCGGTAAACACAAACCCTTTTTGTATTTGATGTTTAAAAGGATCCAGGGAAAAAAACAAAGAAAAAAAAGTATTCATGTCTACATCACATCCAGGTGGAGGGTGGCACTAAGCCATATGGCCAGGTGCCATCCTCCACCTGGACAACAAGCAGACAAGAGCTGGCTCCCACCAGGGAGAGAAAAGTCCTCCTAGGGGCCAAGTCCTTTGCAAGAGGCTTTGCCTCTCCCTCTGGCACTGAGCATCCCTTGCAGCAGGTCCCCGGGCCCAGGAAGAGCCATCGATCCTTGGGGCAAGTGCGAAATACCACTCACAATCACAGGGATGCTGAGGTGAAGCTAGAGGAGGAGGCTTAGCCTCTGCTTCTGCATGGCGGCTGCTTTGCAATAGTACCTAACAGTAGTTTTCTTTTTGTCTTGTTTTTTTCTGTCTTTTTGTAGCAGGCCTGTTTAGTTTACAATGAAACGCATACAATCACCAAGAAATTAGTCAGGGCAAAGAAAAATAAAACAAGAACCTCTTTATAGGGATTTCTAAAAAAATCTATCTATCTGTCTTATCTATCTATCTATCTAATCTATCTATCTATATATCTATATATATAAAGTGACTGTTCCTTATAGCATTTAACTTAGGCATTGTTTCAGTTTGTCTGGGCCACATCATGGGGAATTTGAGTTTGATGTCACTTACCTCGAGCTCTCTGGTCGAGACCCGAATCGGAGTCGCTGTTGACCTATTTTACCATTTTGTACATTGCCCTTAGGCTTGCTTTCCCTCAAAGACGCAGACCTTGGGAGGAGGGGAGGGCACACGTTCCTTTTTTCATTCCTTTAATTTCTTCATCCCACTATCACTTTGTTTGACCTGTTGTTCCTGTCATTTTCTCGGCATGGGGAAGTGACATCACTACTCTTGTTTCCCTTAAATCAAGGAACATTTAGAAACCTTTCACACCTTTTACTCAGGGATGGGGCTGGCGTATGTGTGGTACACTGATGTGACCAGAAGCAGCACTTTTACTGCTCTGGAGTAGGGATGTACAATGTTTTAGACAAGTTTGGATTTCCTTCATCTCATGGTTTAAACTTTGTAGATCTCACTTAGATTGCAATACAAAAGCAGCAGGCTCAGCATGAACTGTAGCTGTTGGTTATCATGAAAATACACTCTCTGCAGAGATTTATATTACTTTAAAGTGTGTCGCCAGTAGTAAAAAGGAAATGCTGAAATTCCCTTAATTCTTGTAACTGCTAAAGAGAAAAAAAGGAAAAAAAAAAGGCCTCTATCAAGAAGAGTGAATCCTCAATATTTTTGAACACTAATAGTGTTACTTCAAAGAACAGGAGCTCTTGTTGCACTGCTCTGCATGACCTGGGACCCAGTTCTGCAAATACTTACACATGTGCCCGTGGGAGGTCTGGGCTGGCCAGCGAGGACTGCTCAGGGACTTGCTGTAAAGCACATGTATAAATCTTTGTGAAATTGAAGTGTTGTTCAGTCAGGGCCAGATCCTGACCTTAATCAGGCAGCTGGAAAAATCTGGGGGTTCGCTAGGGTGGAACCTTTGGGCAGGTGGAGGGGATTTTGCCTGCTGAAACACTTCTGCTGTTCCTATAATTTGACAAATGGCAAAATGGGACATGCAGTCATAAAAACAGTTTCCATTTCTTCTCTTCATAGGTAGCAGCAGAGTTCACTATGGCCTCTGGCCAGTGCTGATGTGAAAAGCAAGGGGAGTGAATGCACCACTGGAGTGGAGGCAGCAATTTCCTTTCCTTTGGTTCATCCAACCTTCCCACTCCCCCAAATCCTGTAATACATAGCAAAATGAGAATTTGTTGATGCAGGTATGCATACGTGCACACACACCCAAGGCAGAAGTGTCTCTTTGCACACAAATTATTATGTGTGTGTTGTTTTTTACATGTATGCCTACATGACCACTTGATTTCCTATCCTGAGGACAGCCTTGCTTTGTGTCCATAGGGAAATTCCAAACACATTGCACACCTCTACTCCAGAGTTTAATTTCTTTTACATAGACGACCTCGCTTCAGATGTGTTACCTTTACTGATAGGATCTTTTCTTGTAGCACTATACCTTGTGGGAATATTTTTTGATGTAAACCTAATTTGAGAAGCTTATTAAAAATAGAAACTTTTTTTGAAGCACTCACATTGAGGAGTACAGGTAATGTTTTAAAAAATTGCACAAAAGAAAAATGAATGTTGGAATGATTCATTCAGTGTTTGAAAAAGAGATGGCTCTGTTTGAACAGTGAGTTTCATACCTTGTTTGTAAAAAAAAAAAAAGTTTTTAAATACAAAAGCAGAGAAAGGTTGAAAGTTACATGTTTTTTGTATATAGCAAATGTCATGTCTAGATGATCTGATTTGTATTGGCTCTGGCCAGGAAGAATTATTACTTAAAAGGCTCTTAAAGAACAACTGTGCTTAATTTTCTGTTCGTATTATATGGGTCCCATTTCTGGGTAATGGAGTCAATGCTTCACACTGTTTTATTCCTGTGCTGAAAATACACCTTGGAGCAGCAATTCTTGAGTGCAACTACCATGCACTTTAAAGGGTGGCTATTGTGCAAAACTAGAGTCTCACTCTCCAGTTGTATTTTGGCTTTAAGTCTCTTCTGCCTGTGCCAAGGGAGCCCTTGGCAGCCCAGAAGTCAAGGCTGATTTTAAGGGAGGCCTTGGCCATGCCCTTCACAGGCATGGCTTGCCCAGCCCTGGTGTTGGGACTCTGCTGGGGCTGGCAGCCCTTGGGTGGAGAGCTGATGCCAGCTGAGAACAACCTGTGTAGTTTCTGCCTGAAGCCTTTTGGTCCCATTTTTTCCTCTCTCTGGGGATGCTGTTCCATGTTTTTTCAGCACTTCCTGTTCCAGATGAAACCCAAAGAGTATAAACCGGAGCGAGAAGTGCTTATAACAAGGGATCCTAGCCCAGTGCTAGCAGCAGAGTGGTACCCAAGGCAACCTGGCCTTCCAGCCCCTGTCACTGCCCCTCTCCCCCACCACTGCTGTCAGAGCCGCCAGGAGCAGTTGGTCACACAGAGCATGTTTCCAGTGATGGTCTTGACTGATGGCAAGACTGATATTTTTCAGAAGCCAAATGGAGAGGATCCTGAAGCAGTTTCTGAGGAGAGGGTCCTTTTCCTGTCCAAAGAATGAGCTGGGTAGCTGGGAGCTGGTGGCAGAGTGGAGCGGGCAAAGTTTCAGACTGCTCCCATCCCCCTCCCTGGAGGTGACCGAAGCTTCAGCTCCCGCAGGCACATGGGGCAGAAATAGTCGCCCTGTCCAAGTGACCACCGGGTGCTCAAAAACCAGCTCCAGCTGTGTTACAGTGAAGTGCATTCAGCCAACAGGTAGTATTTATACAATAACAGTCTCTAAGGTCTCTAGGGTTTTTTTCTTGTTGTTAGCTGAAAGGACTCAAGTCTTCCACTGAGGATTTTATGGAGGCTTCATCCAAGGTTGTTTTATTTTTTGTTAGTCTCTATTTTGAGCAGTTAAAGCTCCTGTGCCCTTTCCCTTGACCATGCAGTAGGTATGCATTGGAAGTGTTGTTTGCAGTGAGCTAAGTCACTCGCTGAAGCTGTCATTGCTGTACTATGGGAGTGTTCATGGGCAGAAACTTCAGGGCCCATATACTCAGCTGGGGTGCAGCCAGGTTGGGACCACCTGCTTCCCTGGGCAGTCCTGCTCTGGCCCCTTCTCACCTGCGAGTGAGGGGATCCCATTCTGGTTTTTGCTTTAAAAATCCAGGACCCAGGTACTCTCCCTTTGAACAAGCTCCCTTTGACAAGCAGAATTCTTGTCCCAGTCCATCAGGTTTGGATCTGGGCAGCTGAGGGCAAAAACGGGCCAGGAGCAGCTCCGAGTGGCTCAGTCTTTGTCTTCTGCCTGGCCATTGGGCTGGATGCTTTACAAAGTTACTAATCTGTTAAGGCATAGATACAGCTCTTCATGACAGACAGCTAATGTTGAAACTCACTAATGTAGGTATTTGCTCTTTGTTTTTGTTAATAATATATTAACTTGTTCAACACTGTTGTTTTTGCAGTGTTACAAAAGTGGGGGAGGGGGAATTTCCCAACCTTTTTCAGTTTGGGTGAGCTACTGAAAATCATTTTGTACTAGCTATGTCACCACTCCTGGCAGCAGCCGGTGGCGGCACTTGGCCGTGCTGCGGTCAGGTCCAGCCATTCTACAGCAGTAGTTTTTAAAGGTTTTTTTTATTTTAAATTGTCTGGTATTACTGGTGAGGGTTGTTGCAAATCACACTTCCATTGTAGTTCCTAGTGTAGGCCCAGTAAAAGGGATTTCGCAGCTTTGTGTTGGGGAGAAATTGAGCTGACATGGCCAGTACAAAGGAGAAATAGGGAGGGAATAACGTTTTGCACCTTATTGAAAAGAGGAGAAGATTTTAAGTGCATACAGACATAGTTAAGAGCTTTTATTGTGACAGGAGAACTTTTTTCCATATGCGTGCATACTCTCTGTAATTCCAGTGTAAAATATTGTACTTGCACTAGCTTTTTTAAAACAAATATTAAAAAAAAATGGAAGAATTCATATTCTATTTTCTAATGGTGGTGTGTCTATTTGTAGGATACACTCGCGTCTGTTTATTGAATTTTATGGTCCCTTTCTTTGATGGTGCTTGCAGGTTTTCTAGGTAGAAATTATTTCATTATTATAATAAAACAATGTTTGATTCAAAATTTGAACAAAATTGTTTTAAAGAAATTGTCTGTATACCAGTACAAGTTTATTGTTTCAGTATACTCGTACTAATAAAATAACAGTGCCAATTGCAAATGTGTGTTTTGTCTTGATGAGTTATGACTGAATGGGAGAGAGCTTTCCTCTAGGAATATATTTTGCCCAATATAATTTAAACCCTGACCCCGCCCCCTACCCTCTCCACGCTGGCAATGCATTTGGGTGCTTGTCTTTATTCATGACAATGGTGAAACCTGTGAGTACCCACCCATCCATGGCCATAAAACCCTCTGCAGATGATCCGAGTGAAGCTCTTTATTGCATGACAAAAACCTTCCATTGACAAAAACCTTTGAACAGTTTGAATGATTGCACCGCACACACGTGGATGCCACAGCAGAAGGGAAGGGAGGCAGCGCTCTCATCACCATCTCTGCAGGGCCAAGCAGGGCAGGAGAACACTGAGTACTCATCAGCTCTTTTTTGGGCCATTACACAGAAGCACTTCACAGTTATCACAGGCAACAACGCCAAGGAGTTTTGGACTCTGATTTACTTATTGTATGTATGAAAACGTCAACCAGTAAATATTGTGTCAAATAGATGCTGGGGAGGGCTCGCTTAAACATCTGGGTGATCACAAGTGAAGCGAAGGCTGCGGGGGGAAGGTCCATGCTGTGTTTAGGGGTGTGGAGCTGTGCCAGCATCTACCGGAGACATGCTTTGACGCCTCTGCCCCTGTCAGCTCCCAGCCCACAGGGGAGGGCCAGCCCTCTCCCACCTGCTGGCTGCAGCTGCTGCAGAAGGCAAACTGCTGTACTTGAGCCTTAGCTTCTCCTTGCCCCTCCCACCCTTCCCTCTCTTTTAAACAAGACCAAACCTGGCACTGGTTGCAAAAGCACTCCTGGCTACAACAAAAGAATTTTTGGTATACCACTGGTATTAGCAACTAAACAACACCATCCCCGAGGTGATGGATAGGAACTGTACATAGACTGGCAGCAAGCTGTAGCAGTAGCTGTAGCTCTCTGTCAAGAGAGCAGAGTTCAACAGCTACAAAGTAGGGAGTGCTTGGTTCAGAAAAAGCTTCAAATTCTCATTGTGTCCTTGACTTCAAACCACCAACACGGCTGGTGGCTTGGCTAATAGCTGCTGTCTTTCTTCCTTATCCCCATCCTTTCTACACCCGCTATTGATTAGCTGGAAGGAAGATACAGGCACATTTTGTATGTGAAAAGCTCCCCGAAATACAAACAGGCATCTTCTGACCCTGTTTACAATTCTCCATATTTACAGGATGTTCCCATTCTACATTCAACTCCACCATGCCCTAAGGGAAAATAAAGCTGCACCAAGGCACAACCAAAGCCGCTGCCCCATAGCTGATGGGGGCTGGCTGTTCCAACGGGCAGATGAGCACATGTATCTTTCACAAAATGGAGACCTGCATGGCTTGTTTTGCATCTGTCAGAATGCTGGCTCAAGGCCCACTCCTCTAACAGCTGGCTTCACACCTACAAGGAGGGCTGCACTTGCACTCCTCGCAGCCACCACACAGTCACTTAGGTATGAGCAAGGCTGCTGCTGTGCCAAACTCTTTCTTTCCAAGGAGAGTTACAGTAAGCCAGGCTGCTTCTGCAGGATCCCACCCGGCAAAGCATGCTGCAGCAAGGTGACTCCAGAGTACGACAGAGAGCACCAGGGGTGTTATAGATGTCTTTATGTTTCAAGAAGCCAGAGACAGACAAGCCCAGCAGGGATTTCTTTAATAATGTAGTGTTGCCCTTTTCAACATCCTTGCTTGTAGGTCTTTGGTATGTTAAACTGAAGTACTGTGGAGCCAGTGGACTCAACATTGCTCTTGGATGCTTAACAATTGCCTGGCTGGGGGAAGCAGGCCTCATCTTGCCACAGCAGGCCACAGCATTCCTCTAGACAGGATAGAGTTGGGGTGGTAGGGCTAGAGAAGACCTGGTTATGCAGAATCACTCAACATTAAGCATTATTAAGCACTTAAAAAATTTCATTTCCCACAGAAGAACACAAAGTAACAAAGAACCCAGTTAGATGTGCAGGTGAGGTAGATCCACAAATGGCACATGGCATTTGTCAGTGGCTGTGGTCTTGCCAGGCATAGTGTGGCCACAGCTCCCTCTGCCTCAGTTCCTTCTGGGAGTAGCACTGGGCTTAAGCAGGGGTCAGGAGCTGGGGCTAAGTGAAGATAAGGGCAAATACTGAAGCACGGGACTGGATGCTAGAAGACTCAAGCTCATTTCTTTTTCCATTTTCCAGCTTGTCTGAGAGCTGGACATGTACAGTGTCAATGGTGAGCATGGACATAATTGAGGGTTATCCCTGAACAAACTCACATGCAACTGGGCAAGATGCATGTGCCACCTTTCTGCAGCCCATTTCTCTCTCCTGCTCACTTTGGAGAGAGGAGAAAATGAACGAAGACATGCTGCTTATCAAAAGGATGGTAAGAGCTGCTATTCAGAAAACGAAATATCCCAAGTCAAAACTTTATCAGTCACTATTTGTGGCATCAATGTCATTCACAGCCTAAGAATCTGGGGGACAACTTAAGATTTAACGTATCTATCTCCTTTCCTATTAGTCACTGATCAGAGGTATGTGCAGGAGGGGAAGGAAGGCAGGTGTCAGAGTGGCCCCAGGCCAGCAGCTCCACATTTTCCACATCTGTGGAGAGGCAGCCTCCCCCTGCCCCTGCCCCTGTCCTTTGGAAAAGAAACTGTTCTGAAGACATGTCATGAAGCTGCTCAGTCTGGTGTGTGTATGATCTTTTTAAAAAATGTTTACAAATATATATATATTTTTATATGCATGTGTATTTCATAAATTCCACTTAGAAATGTAGCTAAAAAAAGTAGAAAAGCGCTAGCAAGAGTGGGCATGAGACCAGCAGACTGCTGCACTTCCCACATACAAAGGCACGAGTGTGGACACACACCTGTGATCGGGCTCACGCCATGATGGTCTAACCCCAGTGTTTGTTTGCTTTTGTACCCCATACCTTTTATATTATATGAATAAAGGAACAGTCCTACAGCTGTACTGATGCAGAGGGGTCATACTGCCTGAACTCTTAGAGCTTAGAGCTTAGAGCAGGTAAGAGCAGTACGTGGTCCATGGTGGTAAAGAAGCCTGTGGTAAAGAAGCCTGGCATCTTCTTAACATGATACTTCCAGGCTGGAGGGAACAAAGATCAGGACCTGTATTCACCAGGCCTGCTTCTCTACTGCATTCACATTCTTTTACAGTATGTGAACAGGACAAATGGTCCTTAAAGCCAGCACAAGCATAACCTGTGTTCTCTTCAAGGCCCTTATCCACCTCCAAAGCAGAGGAAGGGGTCACCCCACAACTAAGAAGTAGGTCCCATGAGGTCCCACGTGTTAAATGGAAGACATTTAAAATACCAGGCAATTTAGAAGATATTCTGTGCTTTTTCTAATGTGCACAACATACTACAAAATTACCAGGAATCAGCTTGTGGCCCAGATTTGCTCCTCAGGATGGTCAATTGTACCAATCCCTGTGCACAGCTTTTTGAGCGGTCCAGCATATAAGTTTAATTCTGGACTTTCTCTTTGCTATTCCTTTTTCTGCAGATCACATTTTTGGTTTTCAAAGGAAGCCTGCCTCTTGCCACAGATGTCTATAGGAGGGGAAAGTAAGACTGAAGTACTGAAGTAACATAGCTGCATTATGATCTCAGCAGCAGTTCAAAGTAAGTGGCCAAGCATTATTAATTCATTGGTGCTCACTTTTACAGCATTTATCATAACGAGCTACTGTGATATTCATGTCGATGCAACATATTTCCAAAGAAATTTCATTGTGATTTATCAATTAATTAGCAGGCCATTACACTTTATTGAAGTGTTACCCAGAGTCTTAAACATTCATTACTGCCTTTAGAGCAAATGCTTTAACTCTATCATCTCAGCCTGCCAGTGTCCTGCAATCAATCAGGCTGTTCTGCCGAAAGCTCTCTTTTGCTTTCCATGGTGTCAAGGACTGCAAAGGAGTGGTACAAAATGACCAAAAGTCAGTTTGATCCCTCTGCACAGCACAGTGTTTTTACATTTTTGCTAAAAGGATGTGAACAGGCAAGGGAACAAGGAGGGCTGCAAGAGACACCACCACCACCACCCCCCGCCCCCAGTGGGGCTACAGTTGCTGAGTTTCAATGTCTTAAAAATCTGTTTACAGACAGGAGGTAAAAGCAGGAACTCAGGTAATTCAATAACCGCACTCACAAAAAAGCAGGCAAGCTCTGAAAAGTGTTCTGAACAGTCTCCTCAGATGGGAGAAGGGGGGCCAGCATGGGTTTGCTACATTCAGTGCCAGCTTCTCTGAAGAAGCAAGTCCATTGAATAGCGAGGTTTAAATAAGGATAGCTCTACCAGCCTTGTGAACTGAGAGTGAAAAGAGATCTGGCATTTTTACCATCACATTAAGAAGCCACCAGTAGCCAGGCCTCATCCACCATCCACCTCTGACACTCTGCAGGCTGAAAGCTGTGCCATTAACATCCACTCTTTGGCCAGAACAAAGATCAAGAGAATTTGATTTTTTATTTCTCCATGCAATTCCTTGCATCTTTTTCTCCCTCTGCCTGCAATTTCTGGAGGGTGCACTGCCAGAAGTGGTGGTAGCTGACAGGTCAATCTTAAAAAAGGGAATGTGTGAATGTCTGCAAGTGTTAACAGCCATGTCTATACAAGCCAAATCCTTGTTAATTGAGGTTTCAGCAGCTATTTATCAGAGGGGGAAAACAACAGGTAAAGAAATGTTGATTAAAAAATAAAATAGGCACAATAATAAAAGATGAGGCTATTGCATTTTGAATCAATGGCACTGTGTTAACAGCATAACCTCCCCCTTCCAAATCCCAGCCATAGCCTCTCCAGTGGCTATGACACTGCCATTCTGAGAGAGAGGAAACTTTGCCACTAACACAACACGGAGGAGAAAGCAAAGGAAAACAGCAGCCACACCTGCTCCTTTCCCTCACCCCTCTCTCCTGCCCCTCAATCCTAGGCTAAGAGAAGACCTGGCTGTGCTGCTGGGTGACTCGGATAAACGTCGTTCTCCTGCTCAGTTCTTTGAGTTTGGCAGCTCCCACGTAGGTGCAGGTAGAGCGCAGCCCCCCGAGGATGTCTAGGATTGTGTTTTCCACATCCCCTCTGTATGGTACCTCCACAGTTCTGCCCTCCGAAGCCCTGGAAAAGAGATCATTTACTGTATTTAGGTCTGGATGCAAAACATAATAGTGTGTTTACAGAAGTAATGTGGAGCTTAATAATCTGCAAGCTACAGTTTTTACAAACATGGCCCCATTACTGCTTGGATGCCTGTTGCTGCTTAGTGCTCTCAAGCATTGAAATGCCTCAGCTCCACTCACCACCAAACACTGGGAACTCGAAACAGACAGATCTTGTAGACTCTCCAATATCCTGAGAGTTTATTTACAGATCTGCCCCTTCCTCCCCTCTACCAGCTACCTAAAAGAGAAACTTCCAGCTTTATTGAAAGGTAAATTTGACTGTGAGAGCTCCAAGGCCAGGCTCAAGGAACTTAGCTGAGTGTTGGAGCTGGTTCTCAGCACACACCACTCAGTGCAGCTCTACAGAGGCTTCACAGCCCGTGGGCTCTGTCCCATGTCACTATTCAGATACAGATGGAAATATTCCAGCTATCTCCTTCTAGTGTCATTCTCCAGAGCCTACAGAGCTGGAGTGGGAAACCTGTTACAGAAACCTGCTGCTGCAGTGCTGTCCCCTGAAGCTAAAAGGTGATCAAACACAACTTGGAGTCAGGCAAAAATGCCAGAAAAATAGCAGTGCTGTGAATAATGACAAGTACTGGTACATGCCAGCACAGACTGCACTGTTTCCAAAAAGCACATCTGAAGAAGAGTTACACAGTGGAAGAATCCAGGCAAGTAACTTTCACTCCTTTCCTCCAGCTTTCTCCAGCCTCATATTCAGCAATTACTTTTGCAGTGGAAAGCCCCAGTCAGCAGCTGATCTTACTAGGCTTTACGGCAAGCTTCTTCTGCCTGGCACATGCTCTTCTTGGGAGAGACAGGCTTTGGAGAGGGAGGGTCTAAGACTAATGCAGAGGAAAGAGGGGACACTCTCCTTCTGCCCTACAAAATGGAGGCAGAAATCATGGCAGGAATCTGTCATTGTTGTAAATGTGGCTTTACTTACTTCTTTCTTAAACAAATTGTCTAGGGAATAGTGCAAGAAAGAAAGGGCATGCCTGTCTGGAGGGTCCATTTGTGAATCATTAACAGGAA
>VYZS01091319.1:1303-16571 GCA_013400695.1 Neodrepanis coruscans | reverse complement strand
ATTGTTCCTTATTTGGGCATCCTAGAATGCTGTGAGCAACGTTTCTATTTCTCCTATCAACATAATAGCAGCTACTTCACAAATATAGATGAAGGACAGCGTTTCAAAATACAGTGTCCTTCCTATACATGGAATGAAGGGCATGAAAGAAAATTAAGTAGTTAAAAGTTCTGCAAAAAAATGAAAGTAATTATTATGTTGAATTTCTTGCTCTTTAAAATTTGTTCACATTATTTTTATTATCTAGATTTTAAAATATATTTTCTTGGTTTGTTTGTTTGGGGGGTTTGTTTTTTGGGTTTTTTTAGGGATGAGGTGTTCATTTGTTTCAGTATTGTTGTTTTGGTTTTTTTTTTAATTAGCATTTATCACTGACTGCAACAGTGGCTTTTGCACTAGGCACTCACTACATTTTAAATTCCACCCACATGCCCTTGCTTTTCTAAGTACATGAGTCTGCCACTGGGAAATGTTTAGTTTCATTTTAAAAAAAATCAATTACTTGAGTCTTGTACTTATGGGGAACTTCTGTCAGATCTTTTAACTTGGAGGAATTGGATTGCAAAATGCCTTCCAGCTTTTTACATGACACCTGGACTTTTATTCTATCATCTCTCAACAATAATAAACTCTATTTATGCTTAATTAGTCATGACACTTTATCACGTCTGGATAGAAATAACAGTTTGGCTATCTGTAGAGAGTGAGTTGAGAGAGTTGGGTTATTCTGAGAGACCTGAAGTTGTTTAGTATGCAGAAGTCTCCAGGGAGACCTTATTGCAACTCAGTATTTCAGTACTTAATAGAGGCTTATAAGAAAGATGGGATAGAATTTTTAATAGGAACTCTAGTGATAAGACAAGGGGTAACAATTTTAAACTAAAATGTTTTACAATGAGGGTGATGAAACACTGGCACAAATTGCCCGAAGAGGTTCCAGATGTCCTATCCTTGGAAAGAATCAAGGTCAGATTGGATGAGGCTGTGAGCAAGTTGAAGAGCTCCCTGCTCATTGCAGGGGGGTTGAAACTAAATGGCCTTTTATGGCCCTTCCAAACCAAATAATTCTAAGATTTTATGATTCTAACAGTAAAACCAAGTTACTTCAAATTTATGAGTTTCTAAGATAGCTTTTTGTTGAAGTGTGTCATACAAAGACTACCTGAGACTTCACTAGTGAGGGAAATTGCTCAGCTGTCCCTCACTGGAGACTGTCACCAAGCCTACAGAAATGATTGGCTTTCTCATTACTTCTCTGACTAAGGAAGGGGGAACTCTATTTACCCTGGGCAGGAGAAAATTAATAGATTACCTGTTTTGGCTGTGGATGTCTTGAAGAGAAAGAGCAGAGCATAAGAGACCATGTTACTCGTTGTTTGGAGCTTTCAGGATCTTTTCCCTTGCATTTGTTCAGATTAGACTTGGTATGAATATTTGGTATCACAGTTGTAGAATAGCTGGAGTTGGAAGGGTCCTTTTAAAGGTCATCTAGTCCAATGTCTCTGCAAGGAACAGGACGTTTTCAACTAGACCTGGTATATCACTAAATGTCTTGTCAAAATATATATCTGCTTTTATACTGTGTTATGCAATAAATTACAGTGGGAAGATCAGAAAAAAACAAACATGACAATTAGAGTCAGTTACAGGCACAGAATATCACAGCTTGTTGAGTTGTAATGTGAAGCTACTATCACATTGACTAGCATGAATATTCTTTAGGATATTTTGAGTTCAGGGATCATTCATTGAATAAGATATGAACTTCATGCAGATTCCTCTGCCTCTTGCTTTCCTCTTGTGCAATGTATAGCTTTAAAAAATAAAATATTATTTCATTATTACCAGTTCCTATGAATATACTTAATGTTCCTCACATCACATACACAAAACCTCTCAGAAAGTCAGCTTTATGTATTTCCACATACACAAAACCCCAGAAACTCAGCTTGTATTATTTCCATTCTACCTTTTTATTGATTTACTCAGAAAACACACAGATGCAGCAGGTATATAAGAAATAATTAAATAGCAGAACCTTATCTGGACTTTAGTCCCAAGGGCATGGTCCAGTGCCTGAAAATATTTTATTCCAATCCAAACAAGAACTACTATTCTAATCCCCCTGGAATGCAGCATTTATTACATAACTGGCAAGTGTGAAGCGTTGCATGCTAAACGGATTACCTCCAGCTCCTTCTCTCCACCTCCTGCTTTGTTCAGACAAAGCAGAAGAGGGGAAGGAGGAGATAATCCTCTTCAAATGGAGCATTTATTACCTTAGACATAGGGACAAAGTGCCACTTGCCAAGGGGAGTTAGCACAGAAGCATCTGCTTATACAAGTGATAAATCCAATTGTAAACAAACTAATGCTTCATACTAATCTGACCACTGCTTTCATGAGAAAGTTCAGGATGTTTTATTGCCCTTTACAATAGTTAGTATTCCTGATATTCAAGACACATCCTTAATAAGAGGTTATTGGTAATATGTCAGTGGGAATTTGGGGTAACAGATACAATTAGTTACAGCATTTTTTAAGCAAAATTGTGAGGGTCTCCCTATTGGTTTTTCTTTGGGCCTTTTTTCCTGCTTTTTTTTAATTTTAATTTTAAACTTTCAGATTTAGATCTGTCAAAAATGTCTATCTGACTGAGATTTGGATTAGGTTAATTTAATAATTTCAAAAGCATCAATTCTACTTTCAGTTTCACAGACAACTGCCTTTGTCATCAATTCTCCATGTTACATTTGTGAACACATTCCCAATCCTTATAGTCCATTTGCTTAGAAGAAAAACAACACTTGGCCCTAAAGATGTAAAGTAAAACCTTAAAAAAAAACCAAACCCCAAAAAAACTGAACCCAAACTAAAACAAACACAAAATCCCACAAAAAAATGAACAAACAAACAAACCAAACTTTGCTTCTCTGAAAGAGAATTTTCTTCAGAGGCCTTATGAAATAGAGTTTTTTTAATGCGTTGCACAGACACATAACAACTGCATTCAAGGCAGAGTGAATCTCACACTTCTGGTTCTTGGAGTGTAGCCAAGATACCAAATCATACATTCAGACTGGCTTCATCAAAATCAGACTTTGTGGCATTCAGAATGATTTAGAAAATGACAGAATTTCCCATCTTGTTCTGTTTTCTAAAGCACATCAGAAGTTTTGGCATATTTTATCCAAAGCAGAGAAGAAATGAATAATAGAATGAGCCTGTAAATAAATCCTGAAACCTAAATCTGTCAACAGATGTGCTCATCTAAAAGACTTTAACTCTTACGGCTGTTTTTCTCTCTCCTGCATTATGTGAGTTTAAATAATATATGGCTCGCCTTTTCAGGCTACAGCCTCTTTAGCAGCTTATTATCCCAAATCCAGGTGCAGCTGTTCACTACAGATCTTCTGGAAGAGCTTTTGCTGTGATTTGTTTTAGACAAAATCAGCTGGGTCAGTGCTGGTCCACAGCAGCCTGAGTAATCCTTAATCAATCGTGCTTATGCCCCTACTCTAGATACCACCATGGAGTTCTTTCCACCCTGGTGTCAGCAATGGTTCTACTTTGCACTTTTTCTGAACGAGTTTCGCTTGACAGATCTTCAGTATATAGGAAAATGGTATCACACAAAGGCTGAGTACTAACACAATGGAAAGAGAACACTCATGCAGCCACAGGGAAAGAGACAGAGAGGGACTCTAATGGCTGCAATTTAGTTGGTCTTCTTCTGTATTTGACTTAAGATAAACTTGCTGAAGTGGAGCAATCAGTTAAGTCTTAATCAACAGATTAGCAGTTCACCAGTTTCCTCCAGGAACAGAGTACTAAGGCAGTGAGGGAGGCAGACACAGTGACCTTTGGAACTGGGAGAGAAGCAAGCCTTTGCTCTTTCTTGGAGTTGACAGAATAGCAATTATGATAAAACCAAAGGCTGTGTTTTGCAATTATAATATTTTATCTAGACTGTTGTGGTTTTACCACTAGGAGGCGTGGTACTGACAAGAGAGATCCAATAGAAGCAACACACCAAAAAAACCCCAAATAACAAGGTTTATTTTACTCACACAGAAAACCGACAATAAAACGCAAAAAACAGAAAAATTAAGCTCTTCTGGGGCCAGCGGCTGATGCTGGGAAGCGTTAGGGTAGTGATGGGTCTTTACCGGAGTGTCCTGAAAGACACCGTAAAAATTAAAAGATCCCTGCCCCTACCCTCCCCTTCCCGGATAAGGAAATACCACCGCTGATGGAAAGACGTGGTCCTCAATCCGTGCTGCTATCGATGGAGTCGCCGACTGGCCTGTGCCGCTGCAAAACTCAGCGCTGAGGTGAGCAGAGATGTTCTCCTGACCAGCTCTGTCCAGAAAAGAGAAAGNCAGCATGACGGGGTGGCCCCAAGCCGGCAACCGTTGCCATCACCATGGCAACCCACATCAAACACACAAGAAAGACAGTTCAAAATAACATGTTTCTCTTTCCTTTCCAAAAAAGCCTTCAAAAAACCTCCAAAAAGCCCCAAAGAAAGCCCTTTTCCAGTTTCTAAAAAGAAAGGGGAAAGCTGGAGGGAAGGGGAAAAAAAATGGTTTTGCTCCCAGAACCTTTGTCGTCAACCCACAACAAGACACAAGACAACAGTGGTTGGTACAAGTGGGTAGCAAAATATTCTAATAAAAATTGTTCCTTGAAGCAAAGATGTTAATAATTCCGAAGAAGCAACTTTGGCGAACATAAGTCTGATTCCTGCCATGAGGCTCATGTAGCCTCATGCATTTCATGGAGTCCTAAATTTCCTACAAGATATTCAGTGTAGCCATTGCTTTAATCTGCTTATGTCAGCTACAGAATAACCAGCAAAAAGAAACCCAGGGTCTACAAGTCTTTATTACTACTGCACATACTAACACGAACTCTACTTCTAAATCTAACTCTAATTCTAACTACCAATGGATTACATATTACATGCCTTTTTATAATCTGGAATGGTTTACATTTCCCTAATCACAATTAGGTAACTATAAGTTTTATTACATGGTATTTCAAATATCTCTAATAACATATAGGATGTTTTAAAGAGACTCTAACCAATTACAGAATGTTTACCTACCAGCTTCTTCTCGGCCAGTCTTGAACTGACATGTCCATATAATCTGTAACACCATAGGGTGCTTTAAGATTTAGTCCTCAGCCAATTAGTCTTGAGAATGAGATGTCCATGAGCTGTTCCTCCAATGATGTTACTGTTCATGCTGTGTCCACACTGTCCTTCTGATCTCTGCATCCTGTTCTGCTTCTTATCGTGCTTCTACCATCTGACGTTCACAGATTACTAAAAGCTTAGAGACACTGTAATATAGCTATTTATATACTCCACAATTCAGTATATCTGTATCATCAGGGGAATTCTTTGAGAAAAAAAGATAATTCTATATGTTCTCGTGCAAACTGAGTTGCAAAAGCAGGTGTGCCAATTAGGAAATTGTTATAGAGTCTGATATACACTTAATCTTGTCTTCTTTACAGAAAGATGTAAGGATGAAATTTTAACATGTCTACTCCTATTTTTAACTGTCATTCAGATGTATAAAATGCAAAGAGCATAGTGGGTGTTTCCAGAGTAAGAAAAAACAAAGCAAAAGAAAATGGTCACACAGACAGTATTTCCTTGTACATATGCCAGTTGGCAATGTAGATACTTGGTTATATTGACATTGATTAAATCACTCTTTTGGGCAGAACCTCTGATATTTTTTACTTTCGATATCTCTCTTAACTATGAAAACTTTTGTATGTGATTTGTTTCTATTTTTCTTTCTTTTGAGAGAATTTCTAGTTCGTTTGCAATACTATCAGCTTCTCAGGATTCATGTTTGCCTTTGTTTTCAGCTATTGATGACACGCTACAGAAGAAAATTGAGGATAAATAACATGTCTAGTACTGAAGTGCCTAAACACCGACTTTGTTTCAGACATTCTCTTACTCTCTGTCTGTGCAGTCTTTTTATTCAGTTCTGAGAAAAAGCTCCTTTGAGCTAATTGACATTTGCACCTACTTGTTTTGTACAATACAGAATGTTCTTCAGGAAAATGTTTATCCAAAGCAAGCCTCTCTGAAGAACCAGAACATTCAAGAAACTAGCATGGTTAATGCAAAAACAGGTTAGGACACGTCATTGCATTCCTAGTGCAAATACACATCTAGATTTTATATATAGGGCTCTAAGTTCTGTATTTTGCTGAGTTATAGGATCTCCTTAAATGCAAGGTGATTCAGTGCTGAGAGGATGCTGTTTGAATTCTGTTCCTTTTTTTCCTTTTTTTTTAATTCAAAGCACAAGGTATTGCACCTGTGAGTACTGGGTAACTGAGTTAAGGTTAATTATGCTTTCAGTAGATGTTTGTTGGATCCACATATTTCATTAATGTACTGTTTGTTATATTTTCACTCACTATTCTCTTGCAAATAAGTTTGTCAGGCAGTAAAGGAATTAAACCAGCAAAAGCTCAGTTGAACTGCACAGCCAGTGTAAGCAGTCTATAATCTCTGTATAACACACCAAGGGTATTCAGAAAATGATTATGAATTCTAATTATGTTAACAGCCAATCTAGCTCATAAATGTTTCTCAAACTAATGAAAACTCAACATTTTTCAAATTTCACTTTGATGAATATTACTCAGCTTGTATTTGTATCTTCTCCAGCCTGTAAATTTTTTTTCCTGTCAAGAGAAAAGGAAATAACAGTAGGATCTGAAGGAAATAATTGAGGATGCAAGAGGATCTTGTTTTATAACTGTATTTATTATCCTTGTTGGTAGGTCAGTTTGTATTCATTTTCAGTCAAATGGGATGTCTCTATGACCCAAAATATTGGCATTTTAACAACTAGTATATGAAGTACCTTCTGAAAAGCAAACTGACTTACACTGATACTGCATAGATTTTAGCAACTCCTAGACATACAAGATTTTTTAAGAAATCCAGTAATCATATTGGTGGTTTATAGTTTGTACTAACTACTAGTACTCAAACTAGTTAGTTTGAGCTAACTTACTATACAGAACCTGTCCTTTGTGGTTTTTTTCTGACATAAAAAAAATTGCCTGAGATAGCAGATGCCAGAGATAGTCATCTCTGACCCTTCCTGATGAGATCACCAACCCAACTTTTGCTCCCTGGACACTATTACTACTCTCTCAGAATCAGTTTTCTGTTCTATGGGATCCACCACAGTCTGCAGAAGATTCCGGAAAAAAAAAAAAAAAGGCTTAGATGCGATTGACTGCAGGATCTGGTTGGTATATGACATGGGAAATGGATATGAAATGGGACAATGAGAATGCAAAGATCTAAACTGCAGAGGTTTTTTTTTTTGTCCCAATTTCTGCCCATCTTTTCTAGTTTATTGATACCTATTATCAGTTTAAAAAGTAAAATATAGAGGAGAGAGATGGCAAATAATCTATTGCTAGAGTGGTTTCCTTTTGTTCAGTTTAAAAGACCAGCCAGTAATTTTTTTTGTTTAGGTCTGTTGCAAAGATTTTTTTTTATTAAAAATATATTAAGAAGCAAATATTCTACAGTATTTTTTCAGAAGATTTCCATAGAAAATGTGTTTTAGGAGATCAGTGTGTTTGGCTTGATTTCTTAGCACCTGACACATTTTTCATACAAAATATTCAATCAATAATCATCTAAAATGCTGATGAATTGAGCAGGTGTCCATTCTATATACATGTTATTGATTATGTTTTCAGTACAGAAAAAAAATTTCTTCTGTGTTTCATGACAGAGGGTTTTATTCTGTCTCTAAGTACATTTATGCATGCTGAAAGCTAGCTAAAAGCGAAGCAAGTCTGTAATAATCCTGGTGACACAGCAGCACCAGAAATGAAAATGAATTGGCTGCAACTACATTACTGCAGTAGAAAGCATATGAATAAAACTAGACTGGATACTTTATGAAAAATGGACCTTTAATTTATTCATCCATAAAAGCATAACAGTACAAAATTCATCTAGAGAGATGCAAAATAATAATAAAAAAAGGTATCTGTTTATGCCTTCAATGACCTATTGGGCAATATGGTTTCTTTAAGTCTTTCAGCCTATGACAACATAGTAATTTTTAGCGTAGCCATACTCAGCTATTCATCACATTCATGACAGATGTGACAGTTGCAATTCAACAGCAGCAAAGCAATTTTTCCTGTAAGTATCAACATAATGGGGAGCAAGGGAGAAGGGAGAGGAAGTGGGATTTTTTACGGAGATCTGAGAAATACACCCAATCTAAATACACAAGCAGAATTTATATGGATTAAAGAATAGAGAAATAAACAGGGCTATTAGGATCATCAGACTGAGAAGATATTAGCCTTTTGACATCTGACTTTTTCAGTGCAGACTGCTGTTATAAGGATTATTACAGCTTTATCTATAGGAATGGTTTGCTTTGTATAATTCATATAAATTTTTTAACTTACCTATTCTTAAAGTTTCTCTCTGCACTATCATCATTTTGCTCAGCTAAAACAAGGTCAATCAAATCAAGTAGGGGTGAAGGACAGAAAAATGGGTTAAAGATGTTTATCAGAGCTGAGTCAGCAATGGAACTCAAATATGATGTCTAGAAAAGCAACAAATTTGCTAAACTGAATTATGTAGTCATTTGAAACTGATAAAGGCAGGTGTCATGGTTTAACATATGTTTTCAAAACTTTTCTTTTTGTGAAATCAGATTAATAAAGGGTATTTTTCTCTCCTTCCCTACCCTCCCCTTTCTCCCCTTCCCCCCCTCTCCCCCCACACTTTTTTGGAGGGGAACCTGGGGGACTGGATGGCTGCACAGAGGCGTCCAGCCCTGTGGTGGCAGTGCCGTGGTTCACAGAATTGCAGAAAGAGTGGTGCCTTGGTGCAGGACTGGGCAGTGGCACAGCAGGGGCCCCCTCCCTGCCGCACCATGTTGCTGACACAGGAGGCTTTTTGTGGGTGAGAGCGAGGTGGAACCAGGGCGGATCTGGGACAGGGCGGCTCAGTTGATAACCAATGGTGGGATGAAACCACACGCAGCTGTGCCTCTGAGCATGTTGAGAGGCAGTGTGAGGGCACGAGAGGCAGAGGGATTGTGGGAAGCCTACAACTCCCCACCTAAATGACTGCTGCAGCGCACAGCTTCCTGTTTTGTGGTTGGCTGGTGAGAGAAAAACACTGCTCACCACTCAGATTGCTGCGCCCACCATTTTGTTTTGACTGTGTGGTCACTGGCTCCTTCAGCTGCCACCGCCGCTGTCCCTGGCCTGTTGTCTTCTTGCTGCTACCTGGATTGGCTCTCCAGTAAAACCGGAACCTCCCTGTTTTTCCCACGGCAGCCACGTTCCCCCTGATGCTCCCCAGTGACCAGAACAGAGTAGCTGCAGCTTTCACCATCTCACTGGAGCCACTGGCACTTCTTGCTGTTCCACCAACATCATTGCACTCCAGGACACTGGAACAAAGAAAAGAGGGGGTTCTTTTGTTTGGCTTTTCTTGTTTTTGGTGTGGGTCATTGTTTTGTTTTTTGTGGGTTTTTTTTTATTTTCTTGGTTGGGGGGTACTTGCTTTGTTTTATGTGGGTTTTCCCTAGTATTTTATTTTTTAATTTATTTTTTTCTTCTCTACCTCATATATATCCATATTATATTTCAGTAATAAAAATTCTTATTTCTTTATGCATCCTGTATCTAATTTTTTAAAAAAATTATATTTTATCCTGAACGTGGGACAACAAGTGATTGAAGTTAACTTGGAATATTTCTTGGCAAGATTTGTCTGATTTTCAGCCCTGGAATTATCAGCAGTTCCTTACAGCTGTGGAATTCTATATTTGTGTATCAGGAGAATTATATGCAGATGTAAAACATAATAAGTGATTTTTGTTATAAAAATAGTTATGTAATAAGAATGTCCTTCAAATAGCTTCTGAACCTGGTTTCAGAAACCATCTCTTTCTATCAAAGCCTAGCTCCAAAATGAGAAAAAAGCATTGAATAATATGAAGATCATATGGAATGGTCCAATTACAGAGGTGAAAAAGGGAAATAAAAGCAAGAAATTCAACTTGATGAAATTTTGCAAACCAGCTCTTGCTCATAGGATGATTGCTGCAGCCTATTTTACTTGCTTCATAAGACCAATGTTTATATCAGACAGAGGAGTAGTAGCACTAGGAGATATTTTTCTGCAGCACCTGGAACGGACAATTACTAACAGTTACTAGACAGTGGTTCCACCCTTCAGAATGACTCTGACAGTGACAGCCAGTATTTACTAATAAGTAGGTTGTTCCCGTTTATATCAAACCATAAAATCTTACATAAGGGAAAAAATGTTTCTATGTAGACTAATTTCAAAAGATTTAAGAAGACAACATAATTGCCATACTTTCAGCCTGTACAGAAAATTAAATCTTTATAATGGTTCCAGTGCTTTTTTCTTCTTTCTTGGTCAGTTCCAGTGAAGCAATAAGTACTTGGGTTAATCCTGGTATTCACAGTCCATGATTTACCTGAGGAGTTTCCTCAAGGAGTGGATATATAGCTACCTGTTGTCTGGGTGATATTCTCTTTCTGCCTGACATCTTTAGCTACTCCTAAGTGTAAATTCTTTTGAGAAAAGTACTGTGTACACTGGCTGATATAAGGTTATTTGCTGGGAGATCAATCTTTGGACATAGTGTTCTAATTTTGTAACCGAGAACTGAATAACACCTAGCTCATAAACAGGAACAAATCCTTTGAATAGCCACACACTATTACTATGTACGTTTAGACCCCAGAGGCATAAATAATTCCACCAGTGACTTTTTTAATTCTCAATGAATTGCAGAGAGCTAAATCAACTCCCTCAGGCAAGCCAGATGTAGGGAATGTTTACAAATAAACAGCTGGTTTGGACCCTGCCATATACTGTCCTTTTCCCAATTGCTTATGTTAGTTATTTTTGCTGCTGGCAAGTAAGCTTATGCAAGACTCTTCTTAGGAAATAGTGGGAGAATGAACGTGCTGAGCACCTTGCAGACACTGATTCACAGTCACAGAGGTACATGCAATGCATAACCACAAGTTCGCAGTGATCAGTGCAGGGCCTATACTGATAGGACAAGGTGTAATAGTTTTAAACTAAAAGAAATTCAATTCATACTAGCTATGAGGAAGAAATCTTTATGATCAAGTTGGCCAAACACTGGCACAGGTTGCCCAGTAAGGTTGTAAATGCATCATTCCTGAAAACATGTCAGGTTGGATGGGGTTCTGAGAAGCCTGATATGTTTGAAGATGTCCTCACTCATTGCAGGTGGGTTGGATTGGATGGCTTTAAAGGTCACCTGCAACTCATGGGATTCTATGATTCTATGATTTGGTTGTTCTGTCCAAGGAACAGCTGTGAGACACAGTGGAGACTGTCTGAACAGGGTCTCGTAATTATAGTGGGGTAAAACAGTGTTTTAAGTCGCATATTGTTAAACTGGTAAAAAATAAAATCTCTGACCCACTGGACAGAATGGTTATATGGAAATACAAAGAAATTTGAGTGCCTATAATGCCTGATGCTTATCCTAATGTCATGCTGAGTACAAACTCATAAGCTTTAATTGAACCAGTAGAAGGTGCCTTAACACTTAACAGCTTTTAACTGACTAACATACAGATTAAGGGATATTGGTGAACTTCGAAATCTGTAGAGAAATATATAGTTCATGGAGCTTAATTAATTCTTTTATGTCATTTTGAAAAGTTAGCTAAAGGACTGACTTTTATTAGTTATGCCTTACTAGTAACGTCTAGTATATCTGCAATTTTCTGAGTGTTGCTCTATTTAGTGTACAGCAATAACCAATACCTGCAGTAACAGGATACTCCTTAAATTAGCTGTGCATCTGATATTTCGCCTTCTTTTGTTTTCTAGGCTTTATCTTATACACAACTACATATAGTTTTTCCACAGCCAGGACTCACTTATCTGCTCAGCTTTTCACAAACATAGATAGAGATTCTGATATGTCCCAAAAATGTGGGTCAGACCACTTCTGTGCCCATGAAACCTTTAATCTTTCCAAAATAGAAGTTAGAGGTATGAATCAGCCCTTAGCCCTATTTTTTTTTTTAATAGGCGCTGCAGTGCAAAGGACAGTTAAATACAGTGCTGTGCATTGTTTCTGAAGGGTTTTACAGATGATCCTTTTACTTACCCTTTTTCTGATCTGTTGGAAACTCAGATTTTGAATCCTAGTGGATAATCTGAGCGGTCAGCTGGTCTACCAAGAGAATTGATATATTCCACTAATTCCGGAGGTATATAAAGATGTTGCATTTCTTCTGCTTAAATCCTGCTTTTGACCTTTGGAAAGATATTGGCATTTTGCTAGTATAAGTTTCAAATTTTCAAAATTTTTATTTAGTTGCAAATAAAAATAAAAGCTAATGGTTTAGGAAAGCAATTTCTGTCATTTAGTTATGAAGCTGGATTAATTTTTGTTACTCAATTATCTGAGAAATCTAAAGATCTTCAAAGGAAAATTACATTCATGACTTCACAGGGATTGTTGCTGAGTACTGAGAAATAGAATAATAATATATCTACTGTAATTGTGAAAACATTGCCTAAGCTTTTCTTTAATATCTTGATTTCATGAAGCTATTCTGCATTGCTGTTCCCTTATAGTACAATTTTGGTAAAAAAAAAAAAAAAGAACAGTAAAATATTCATAAGGCTGAGTATACAGTGGAGACAAAATAAAAGGAAACGTACTAGTCAACTTTTCTGTAACTCCTTGGGAAAATAGATGGCTCTCATAACCTTGACTGTACCCATTTTCTTTCTTTCTATTCTGTGTCTTTGTAGAACTAGACTTTGCAATTGATAGAACCATCTCTTTAAAGATGCAGCTTTTCTGTTTAGACATACTGCTGATGCATTGCAACTCAGTAAAGCCTATGATCTTAATTGTATATCTGATGTAACCATAGCAGCAAGAGAAGAAAAATCACCAGGGCAAAATATTTAAATATCTCACAGAAAAGAGAAACTAGTTCTGTGTTTTCATTTCAACAATAAAGCCATTTTAATGAACTGAGAAAAAAAAAAAACAAAACAGAAAAAATCTTAAACCAGCACTAACCAAACTGATCACATAATATTTTTTAATCTACATTTAATGTAATTATACTTGTAGTTGTTTGACATCCATGACTTTAATAGGGATAGGAATATTCTTCTTCCTAGTATTTCTATTGAAGTTTTCCTTGAAGTGGTTGTATAGATGTCAACTGCAAGTTTATTTATCTGGAAGTGACAAAGAAAGTCATGAAACGACTAATCTGAAAGGCAGAATCTAGGAAGCAAAGGCCTTTTTTTTGATAGCTCTATTTTGGCTGAGATGTAATAACTAGTCAATAGCCTTCTGCAAGGATGAAAAAAAAAGTTTTCAAATTTAATGTGTAATTAGCAACACTTCCAAGTGCTGATCTCTCTACAATAAACATTAAATTCTTTTTTTCTAAAAAATGAAATGTTTGTTTGTTTTCATATACCAAGCAATTTTTATGCATACAGTGTGGGAACAAATTAGTGACTCCGATCACACAGATCACATTTCTGTACTGCTTTCATCCTGGAAATGTGAAAATTTCCTTCATGCATGGAAATTTTCACAGTAGCATCTTTCTGTAATTGCTGACTTTGACTCCAGCATACAAACTGTTAAGATACCAAGTATGTGTATTCAAAAATGAAATTAAACAGCAAGGAAAGCGAGTCATACTTTAATTAACCTTCTAGATATTCAACGGTTATAATATACACTTCATGTTTGTAAACATTTAATTTACATGAAGTTCAAAAATAAAGTAAAATTCCTGCTTCAGAAATGTTACTTTTTCATTTTCGAGTTTGACAGGTTGTAGGACAGGTAGCAATTCTAAGGTGTACAAATTGATGATTTCTAAAATAATGTCTCAACTCTCCATTTTTCAGGATTCTGAAATTTGATGTAAGTTATGAATATGTATATATGTATATATTTTTACCTTTAGGGGTTCATAAAAAAAAAGTTAATTTCCAGCTTTTTACTGAAAAATAGTGTGCTAAATAGATCAATGTTCTAGGTAGTAATTATTGTGTAAACAAAGAAGTGTCATCTCTTGGCTGATTACAGTCATTACTTATTTACATTGTCATGATCTTAATTAAAAAGTATATATTTTCATGTAATCACAGGCATTTTCACAACCCACACAATTTCTGTTTTTATCAGACACCGGTGTGAATTAAAGAAATCTAAAAGTCTTTTTAGGAAAAAATCCCCTATATTAAAATATATCTCAAAGGTTATTCTGTGGTATTTCCCGGGTATCTGAGGAGAAAATGTTAAAATATTTTCCTGTTACTCCAAGTTTCTGCTTTACCAGGCCTGTTTTTGCCAGGGCCAAATTGCTGTATCACCTATAAAGTCTGACGTTACATAACAGAGACTGGTTTGGCAAACCCTCAGTGCACCATGCTAGAGCACTCCTGTTGTGATTCGTGCCAGCACTAGAACTGGGCTTTGGGCTTTGCATGTTCAAGGATTCCTTAGACTTCTTTATAGCTGGTGTAGAGCATCAGTTGGATAAAAACAAACCAGATAATTTTCAGCTCAGCTAAAATTTTAGATTATATTTCTGATGCCTTAGGATTATGCTTAAGATTTGGGGAATTCACTCTAGCTAGGTATCTGGATAACTCTCTATTTTTTAAAGTCATGCAAAACAGACATGGTTTTGAACTCATTGAAATTAAGACTAGGATAATATTTGAGAACTGTTTCCTTAGACAAGTTCAGCTGTGTGCTTACATATTACTCATCTGGAACAATAAATCTTTCATCTATTTAGGGATTTTATAGCTACATTCAAGAACTGTAACTTATTGGCAAAGTGTATTGATCTATAGATTGAATTTTATTATAGAATATTTGTCTTGAGATACAACAAAGAAAGTACTTATTTACTTGTAAACAGTTAGCCTGTAAACAGTTCTGGCTTTTTCTATGAATGTTTTTGACAGGTACAATACTGAGCCTGTAGTAATAAAATTTTGTCAATAAATACAAAATGTTTTACAATGTGCAAACTTGGTTTTTTCCACCTCTACCCCTTGTATAAAGAGAATTCTTGTTAAAAAACCTCTAACTCAGTCTGTTTAAATAAAATACTGCAGAAAAAAAATACTTTATTGTATTAATAT
>VYZS01091309.1:0-13608 GCA_013400695.1 Neodrepanis coruscans | reverse complement strand
CACTTAACTTCTGGTGCTGCTGGATCCACATATTTTCTATGCTGTAGAGGGGAACATGGTGCTCTGTTTTGAGAAGTCTTTGGAAGGGAGAGATGGGTAAAGGCAAGTGGATCTCTGCTCCCTGAGCTCACTGGTGCTTGTCTCTGGCAATTCACCTGCATAGAATCAAAAGAACTCTCTGGAGATAAAATAGCCCTGCCCAGAAGGGACAGTGTTGGGGACACAGAGGGGGAGATAGCCCCTCTCCTGCCCTGTAAGTCTCGGGCTACAGAGCACCAGGGGTTGGGATAATCCCTCTCCAAGGCCATCTCTTCTGTGCTCTCTGCTGTCAGTTGGTAGAAGACACCGTAAAAGTGGTTTAGTGCCTCCTGACAATGACTGGGAAGGGCGAATTCTGTTCTGTCACTGTTACAGTGTATGGCAAGTAACAAGAACAAAGAACTTGCTGACAACTCATCACTTGGAGGATTTGTGTTGAGGAGTTTTCTCAGTGTGAATTCTGCCCTCTGGGAGGAAGAAGTGAAGTAAAATTTCTCTCCAGAGAAGAGCAGAGTGGCAACATCCTCTGCATCACTCAAACTGTTACCAGTCCAAGATGGTACAAGAGACCTGGATGTCCCTTGGCCTCCCTGCTCAGGTGGCTGCAGTAGCTGCTGGTTGTCATTCTTTGAGTACAGATTACAGCCATCCAGAGCTGGATTGAGTCCAGCAGAGATTGTTCTGTATGTGTTTTAATTATCCAGTTGATGCTGCCCTGATTAGTTACACAGCCCTGGAGGCAAAGCTGCCACATGCTACAGCTGACTTGACTTTTGGAGGTGAGGCAGGGGACTGGTGTGTATGGAAACAATAAATGGGTTTAGCAGCCAACAGAGCTCTTTGTTCAGAGCTCTTGGGCTCCTACAGATGGTCAGATGCACCATCTGAAGTACAGAAAATGTGGTGTTTGTGGGCTAAGGTTGGCCTTTGAGAAGGTGTGAGCAGACACAGAAATGGGTTCAAACCACAGTTTTCACTGATGTTCAGCCCTGTTAAGAATAAAAAGTCAATTGACATGTTAAACTGGGAAGAGTTTTCACAGAAGCTACAGAACTAAGCCCCTGGCTCGATTCGAAATGAGCAGCACATAACCTACAAGAAAACAGAATATTTTATGCAATTCTTCAGTCATGCCCCAGGGCACAGAATGAGGGGAGTTTCAAAACAATTTGGGTTTTATCCTGTGCTAATTCTGTTGAAACAATCAAGGTTTAAATGGCCACTATACAGAGGAAGAAAATCTCCTTCTTTGATGCCTGTACCAAACATCTTTGATGCTTGCAGAGAAGCTCAGGCCAGAGGTGATACACACACACACACACACACACACACACACATATATATAAAATCATATATAATATGCATGTAAAATATGATTCTTCTTAAGCTTTATCTCCCTTTCATTAGCAAAGCAGGAAAGTGGCTTCTGCCTTCCATCTCTAGTCATACTCATCTCACTTCATCTTTAAAAAAAAAAACACAAAACCCCTCATTTATAATCACAGGATTGTTTATGTTAAAAAAGGCTTTTAAGATTATCAAGTGCAACCGTGTTCAGAACTTAGTTGGGCAATTCAAGTAATCTCTGTCTCCTTATGGGAAGCACAAAGATAAATATTGGCCTTCACATGTATCAACTGCAGGGCAGAGCATGTAACTCACAAAGCAGGGACTCTCCCAAGACAGGAAAGTTGAAACATTCTCTTCACAACTTCCATAATTATTTGCTTTTACCACTGAGAGAAAAAAAAGAAAGCACAGAAAATATTTGTGACTGTTTATCTGCTTCTAAACAGCTCTTCTGTAGGTAGGTTGGTTTTCTCTGCCTGCTCTTGTGTATCTTCTGTCCCAAACATAAGGGTTAGCAATACAAATAACCTTTTTCTGAGAATCTTTTAATCAGAGTCTTGCAGACCAGAAGAAAACTGCTGCTGGTCTGAAACATAACCCTTCTTCCTAACACTTCAAGTGATTTTTGTCTGGACTTTATTATCATAGTTGATGGCAGACCTGGACAAACTGCACAGCTGTTGCTAACTCATATTGCTAAAGCAATCCAAGCTTGTTTTGAAGCAATCCAAGCTTGCTTTAAGCCCATACAAGCACTCAGTCAGCCTTTTGCACAGGTTTGAGTCTGTTTAGAGTTAGACATCTGGGCAGAGCTTGTTTCAATGAGATACCTGAGAGGGAAAAGCCTGAGGCCTCAGGTGGGCTCTGGTTTCACTGACCACAGGCAGGAAAAGCTAAAAATGCAACGGCAAAAAATGGGAAGAAACTTAAGGCAGAAGGATCCGGGGCTGCATATTTATGAACTAGCTAGGTGTTAATAGTTTAATTTAAATTATTTTTTCCCACCAGAGTTTCCTATATGTTCTTCTCTTGCAACTAAGCAGTGCTTCCCTCCCATTCCTGCACGTTGCTGTTCCTCCCCCAAAGCCACAGTGCCAGTGACCTTGCATTCAGGAAATACCAGCTGAGCCTTTTCTAGCCTCGGTGCAAAGAGCTGAATGCGGTGCTGTGCAATTTTTCCAGCTTTCTTTTACAAGGTTTATAGGCACTGAAATGTTACAGTGTATTTAAACACTGCGATCAGCTCAGTTGTCCTTTTTGTTTAATAAATAGCCGGCGTCGACTCCGCTCTGGCAGGTTGGGGGATGTGAAGGCACGTGCATGAGAGGAAAGTCAATGAGCTGCAGTGCTGAGAGCAGCACATTATTTTTTGCTCTTCTCCAAGCAAAGAGCTGTGATTACAGTTCATACACCCCCCCCCAAAAAAACCTGCCAGGCTGCAGGCTCTTCAGGCATGGCAGGCTCAGTGCTTGCAGTTTGCTGCTCTGACACCTGGCAGGGACAGGATGGCTTTAAATCTGTGCCTTGGGCTCTGAGCACCATTCCCAGCCCCAGTGATGCTCTGCATGCAGCTGGGTGGTAGCAGCTCACTTTGCATTCACCTGGGGGATCTTGCACTGAAACAGTTTTACTGAGGACACAAAAACCTGTCTCAAAAGTCTTGTACAGAGAAATCATCCCAGACCAAACATCATTTGATAATGTCATAGGAATTGACAGAAAGAATCTTCAATAAATGTACAAATTTTGATTCTGAAATAGATAGTAATGACATGAATCAAGCTGCTTTGGGATCATAAAAACCTGTTAGAATTTGAGGATTCTAGATGGTGAAGTTTAGATCTGAGGTAGAAGTTGCAGTGCAAATGTTGTTATTACTTCTTTATTTTTTATTGATGCTACAAGGTTTTATGGGGAGTGGAGTTAGAAAATGGATGTCTGGTTGAATTCTGGGGTTTGCCTGGAAGTTCAGGACATTTTATTCCCATTCCCGGAAATGCAGGCATTGGCTTCCTAATTCAGTTTTGGAGATTGCTTCCTCCTGTCTTATTGTAACAGCTGATTGACACTGTTGTTTTCACTGGCCCTTGTAGCATGAGGTGTGTGTGTAGTCTCTTTTATTTGATTACCCTGCAGGCCAAGATCTGCTTGACTTCTACTTTCATCTGGCTTTGCTCGGTATAGAGCAAAACTGAGCTCAGTCCAGCAGGGTGCCAGTGAAGGCTGTTCGGTTTGGGCCATTTCATTTGCGGAGCTGTGTGTGTTTTGCAAGGTAAGGATCAGTGTCTGTCAGGCACTGCTGTATCCCAGAGTTCACTGAAAACTTCGTGCCAGCTGCTGATGTTGTTTTTAGCACTAATTGGTGGAACTGGGCATCACTTGACACGAGGGCAATCAACTGTCTCCAGTGTTTATGAGTCACTCTGTTTGTAACAACACTTGAGCAGCATCTTTGTCCAACCTCTCAAGCCTGCCCGCGGCTTTTGCAGTGTCATCAAAAGCCCCCTCCAGCTCTGATCACAGTAATGATGCACTATGAGTTCCAGAAAAGAAATCTGCTTTTCTTAAATAGCTCTTGGAATAATGCTGCCTTTCATGGGACTCACTTGACTACTTTTAAAGGTTACTTTGCACAACGAATATCCCTAGAACAGCAATCTGTGAACAGAGATTAATGTTTTACATAGTGAGACAAGTCATTTCAATTCTGCCCGTGTCTTGCCAAAAAATAACAAAGCTAAATGAAATTGATAGTGTGGAAATGATGGCACTCGCTTTGCTTGCCAAATGCTCCCTTCCAGCCCTGTGTGCTCTCTCCCACGAGCTGCAGAGGCCTCAGCAAATCACATTTCACCCTAAACGTGGAAAAAGAGATTCAGAGACGTGGAGGGTGGTCCTTTTAGAGCATTAATGAGAGATAAAGTGTTAGCATAAATGGATGGGACAAACCCAGTATTTCAGGTGTATGAGGGATGGGTGCACTTCAGCTTTAAATAATTACAGACCCTTTGCAGTTCAGAGTTATTTAAATGACTTGAAAGATGGGTGAAGTCAGCACAGGGGACTCTGTCTAAGTGTAATTGATGATGAGCTACTTAAATAGGCTTTTGGTGTGTTGTGGAGCTCTCAGCGCCTCTCTCAAGGTGACCGATGTGATTTACAGACAGGGAGCAGCAGTTCCTCGAAAGCTGCAGAGCCATTGATTCTGACCTGAGCTCTCAAGTGATGAGCTACCAATTACTGCTGTAAGGGTCCGAGCTGCTCTGCTTTTGAGGCACAGCAGCACTGGCTCTTCAGCACTTCGAGATGGCCAGATATCCAATGTATTGATTCTTTCCTATTGATAAAGCTCCCGGGCAGTGGCTGCCGCACTGCTGCCTCTGCATCTGGAGATTTTTGGTCACCTCAGACTTAATGACTTTCCCAAGCAGACTTAATGTGCATATTTAGCAGTAATACCCAATTAGCAGCAGGCACAATAGATACTGATTGATGGGTTTACAGAGAATTGTACAACATACACCGAGCCCAAAAAGTCCCCTCCCTCTTTGGCAGAGATAAATACGAAGTAACACAAGAAAAAATATCAAAGCCTACAAGGCAAATCTGGAATGCAAAGCTGATTAAAATTCACCATACAGTGCTCGATTAGCTGTGTAGGCTTCGAGATCTTAGTGCCCAGTGAAAGGTTTATTTGCACGAGTTTGAAGTCTTGGTTTTTGTTTTCGCCTCTGTTTCTGGGTACTGAGGAATTTATCTGACTTACGGCTTCTAAAGGCACTGTAAGGGACTCTAAAGCTGCCTCTAGCCACAGCGAGCAAGTTTGCAAAGTCCTTTCTCTTCTGTGCAAAGATCTTCATCAGATGTACTCTTCAGCTCCCAGGAAAGCCATTTGTTGTTATCTGCTATCAGTGGCAACTCCAGCTATCTCCACTGGAAACTCCAGCTATCTTTATTGCTGGAACCACCCTTCAGAAACAAACTGCTGTCATACCCCAACGTGCAGGCACACACACAAGATAAGGAATATTAACACATGGCACACACAGGACCCTTCCACCAGCACAAGAAGCTTTTTAGAAGTTACTTGATCATGATTGTACTAATTGGGGGTTTTTGGTAGGATGAGCCAGAAGGTGGCCTTGGCCTGTGCTCTCTGTGGTAAGATCACCTCCCTCACTGCCTGGTCTCTGCAGTTTCTTAGACTGGAGGGTTTTGGGGTTCTGGTTCCCTTCTCTTCTGCATTTGTGGAGATTGTAGCACAGAGAGCTGGAGGCTTGAGCTCCTCTGTGCACATACAGAAATGAAAGTCTCTAGGCCAGAGGTTGAGTAATACCATCTGTAGAACATGTAGAATTTCCCTTGTAGTTTGGGGACTTTCTGAAGAAAGTTTCTGCATAAATACAGGGATTTTCAGAGGCTTTCTAAGCACTATGCACCTTCCTTTGAATTTCTCCTGCCATATTTCCAGTGGCTCTTGGCTTTCTCATATGCAGTGGTTGCTCATAGTAATAACCCCTAAGAGAAAAGGCAGCATAAAGCTTCTGAAAGTACAACAGATGCTTGTAATATCATTGCCCTCTCTGCAGGGACTTGTGTAAACTGATTCCTTGCTGCACTCAGCATGTTAACATCCAGGAGCTGAATATTGGTTGTGGAATTTATAATGGGACCAGGGATTCCAAAAATTGATCCACGGGGTCCTATAACTGCACGAGCTCCAAACTATACGTTTCCAAGCTGCCTCGATTTTGCTGGTTTGCAAACACAACTCAGTTTGCATTTACAGCCTATTTGGAGTAATTTTCACTTGGTACATCCTTACAAAGAGAGCGTGGAGGAGAATGATGATGTGCCAAGCGCTGATGTGTTGGGGAATATTCCGCACGAGTTCTCGTGTGTTATTTAAATGAACGACTCCTTTTGTCAGCCTTGAAATATGCAGCGTCACTCTGGCAACCTCCGTGCCGGGGAAGGGGTGCGCAAGGAGAGCGGAAAGGAACGAGGCACGGAATGGGTACGTGAGGGATGGGGAACAGGAGGCATTAGGAAAGCCGGGAGGGAAAGCAGGAGGGACAAAAAAACCCTCTCTCGCACGGGAGTGAGGTGGGGAAATGGGGTTGGTTTCATTTCTTTCTCTTAGCAGATTTCTGGGAGTGCCTGCAATGTGCACAAAAAACGCAAAAGTTCATGCAAAAGCATCAACTCCTTGTTTCCAGCATTCAGTTCCTTTATGGCATTATTTTATCTTCTCTGACTCCCTGTTATTTTTCACTGATGCTTCAAACCTTCCCACTAATAAAGTACGCACACCCCCGACTCTGCCAGGCTTTTTTCTGCTCCCAAAGCCTCTCTCCCCAGGAGCTCTTTGGTTCTAAAACCCGATTTTCAGCCCCAGGAAAGGTCAGCAGGTGCCCCCAGTGTCTGTCACTACGGCCCTTCCCTCTCTGTACCCCGACTGCAGGCACTGATGAGCAGCAGCTGCCAGCAGGTTCATTTATGGACTTCAGCTGCAACAGTGTCCAGCTCTGCTCTGAGCCCCGACATTCCCTTTGCACATGGCCCCACCTGGTTGAGGAGGTATCAAATAAATACATGAGGCAGAATTGCATTCTTAGAATAGCATTTTCTGTTTTTCCTGCTGAAAANGGTCCTAACTCCATCCATCACTGCAGACTGGTAAATCATCCTGCAAGTACCTCCTCATCCTACACACCCAGTGTCCAGCAGGGCTGTGTCTGGGTCTGGTTGTAGTTCACTGATGGATTGTTGTACTGTCCATGTCAGAGGGGCTTTATCAGACACACCCTCAGCTGCCCCTTATCTCAGCTCTGAGTTACAAGGTCATTGAACTGTCCAGCCCTGCTTTGGCAAACTCATGTTGATGAGCTTTAAGCACATCTATTCCATTACCTTAGGAAAGCTTCTTGTCTTCTGAATCCCTTCTTTTCTTTTTAATTAAAAAAATGAGTGTATTTTAGGGCACTGCAAGTGGGATCCAAACTTGAGACCCTGTGTGACAACATCAGTGGATTTTCTAAATACTGCATTATTTTCATGTGTACCACAAAAACAGAGTTGCCACTCTGCCTCCATTACTCCAAAATCTAAAATCTTCTCCAAATTACATTTCAGAAAGATGATCCATGGCCAAAACATGTGGGAGGATAAGGGCATCAGACAGATGTAACACAGCTTTATTTGGGAATCTATTTTATTCCCCAATATCCTCTGCATTTGCAGAGGATCTTGCTGGACTTGTTGGACCCAGGTCCCCACCAGTGTCAGTGGAACTCTTCCCATCTCTGCACAGCCAAACTTCTGTGCCCTGTGAATTACCAACACGTGCTGCTTGGATGAAAGAGCATTACATTTGTACACGGGCTTTGAAAAGTATTTCCACTCTTGAAAGAAGCCTGATTGACAAAGAACATGAGCCATTGAATTACAACACACCAGACTTTACTAAGAACACTCTAAATATGCAAATTTATGGGAGGGGAAGCAATATTCTCACTCCTATTTAGGATGGCTTTGAGAGAAATAATTCTCTTGTCACTTGTTACAGAGAAGAATTAATAACTGTGCTTTGTCTGTGGGAAGGCAAAAGGCAGCAGCCATATTACCAAGTAGGCTGCATGAACTGGTTTTCTTTCTCTGCCTTTCTCCATCACATCTTAGGAAGAAGAAAAGGTTTCCTACTGGTGCCAGGTTCCATTAGAAGGGCAGCACACCATAGTTTGAACTGGCACAGGCCATGTCCTGGGGAAATACCAGGCACACTCCCTGACCATTCCATTACCACATAAATAGGGATGTGCATATCCCCCTCCTATCAGCATCCTGCTTTTTTGGTTTGGGCTGTTGACAAAAATATGTTAATGGCTAAAAGCAGCTTTTCATTTTGAATAATGACTTAGTGCTTCTGTGAATTTCAGATGGTGGAATAGAAGCCCTTTCTTTAGAAGTTTGCAGTTCCCCTGGAGTTCAGCAGCTGCCTTTGCTCAAGGAAGGAATTAAAAAAAAAGGCAAATGGGACACTTCCAACCTCAGCCCCTTCTGGGGGTGCTGCTGGCGTTTGTACCTTTTTTTGGTGGAAATGGCTGCTGTTGGTGGGAGAGAGGAAAAGGCCCCTGGTATGTGGTTTGTGGTGCAGAGCAGGTTTCTTTCTCCTGCCTCTCCAGGTGGAGGTGAGCCTTTGCAGGGCCACACTCCAGGTAATGGATCACCAAGGAAAGCAGCACCACTGCCTTCTTTTGGCTTAACACAGCAGAGGCACCAAATGTGAGTCCCAGTGAATTCTGTGCAGGGTACAGAAATGCATCCCTAAACAGCCAGCTGCCCTGTTTCCTTTTGTTCTTTCCCACATTCTGGACACTGGACATCAAAAATACTTTGACCCAGCTAAAAATCACTAACTTTGCAGCCCAAATGAGGAAGATGGTGGACAACAGCACTGAGTCCAAGCATGAGATGTGTCTGGCAGTGTTTGAAGATGTGGTTCCCCAGCCAGCCTTTGGGCATTCTCCATTCCTGAAGGGAAAATCCCACTTCAAACAGGCATTGCAGTTCAGAGCACTTTCCTGTTTAAGGAAGAAAAGCTGAGGCAATGCCATGCTCCCCACACCTCATTTCTGAAATAACTGAACCCTGACTGCTTCATAGGACTTTTGGGAATGCCAGGGAAGGTGAGAAGGGATTGAGGCTGGACAGTGTCTCAGTGGCCCTTCCCAGTCTGTAGTTATAAACTGGGGGGCACAGGACCCTGTGAGTGGTGCTCACTAGACTGAGATCACTGTTGAAACTGCAGACAGCTCTGAATCAGCTGTTAGGAAAACAGCTTTCACCAAATGGGAAGCTCTACTTTTTGCTTTCTCCTCACTGAGTCTGTGCCCTGACAGCTGCACCCCCATGTCACCTGGAAAAGCACTTACACTGCAGTTCACCCTGCAAAGGCCACCTTCTCTGAGTTTCTGAAGGTGTACAGAAGTCTGTTAATTATTTGCTGTTAATTATAGATATGTTTAAGCTGAAAGCAAAAATTATCAGGCTTTTCACAACAGTGATTTGTTTCTCCCAAGTGAATTCCTCAAAGCATCTTTGTCTTTCTATCCCTTTCACTGTGGATTAAGAATCTCTGACCATTTGTCTTGCTAGAGAGGAAAATAATCCATGTTGTACTGGACAACTGGAATGGTGCAGATAAAGGAATGTGGAAATAGAGATGCTTGTATTTGCTGCCAGCAGCAATAAAAGGTGCAACACAGTAACAAAAGGACCAGTTTCATTAGTGGGGAAGGGACTTTGTGGTACTGGAGTAGGATTTAACCATCTTCATCAAATAGAAAAAAAATAAGTAGTGTTCAAGCAAGCATGACACTGATAGAGGAAAAAAAACATTTAGAAAATCTAGTTTAACTTCTCTTTCTGTACTCTCTGTATTCTTGGGCCATTGATATTGTACTTGGATCCCTAATTTCACCCATCATTTTGAAAAGCAAACCACAATACTCCACAATAGTGTTCAGAGACATTTCAGACAGAAGGCAGCAGAAGCCATGTGGAACATGACTGGGATTGCCTTGCTGAGTTGCCCTGGTCTAGTTCCACATGGTGCCTGAGCTCTGCTGGCATGACTTTGATGTGTGGGCATCCCTGTTACTGGGGCTGATCACCAGTTCATACAAATCTGCTGCCATATGTGCTGATTCCACAGTTCACTGTTGTATGTGCATTGGAAGTGATTTGGGAACATTTGTTCTCATGATCACAGTGTCTCTTTATACAGAAACTGCACTCACAGTGGTGTTTCTAAGCTGTGCTTACTGAGAGGGAGGAAGCTCTGGGTGAGAACTAATGCAAAGCTTTGGTAGAAATTCAGGTGGAAGCAGCTCATGACCTGAAACAGGCTGGTTCTCTTCAGGCCATAATTTGGGAAAAAATTCTGATTAGTCAACTCAGGTCAGAAAGCGAAGTTTAAGTCAGCATCTTATGTGTAAATCCAGGTAAAGGTGAGGTAGAAAGAAACTCATGGACATGTTTGTGGACAATGAAAATGATGAAAATAACTTGATTTTGAGATTGTCCATCAGTTGTTAAAACATTTAGAAAGGGATTTAGATATAACAGCTTTGGTCAAAGACTAAATCTCTTATGGATTCCATTAAAATTTCCACAAGGGATAGGTTTTGAAATGTCCTCCCTCTAGAAAGTGTGTGTCCTTTGTGACCCATCTGGTGCATGCAGAGGGGCAGGGCCTGGCTGGGTGGACCAAAGTGCTTCTTTCTGAAGCCTGTGGGAAGTGTTCCTTTGGAAAGCCATGGCTGCAATCCTTCTGCAGGGATCCCCACTGATCTGTGCCCCCCAGGAACTGCAGCCAGGCCTCCTAGAGCAACCCGTGTGTTTGTACAGCACAGCTCCCCGGGGTCATTCTGCACCTCATAATGAGCCTGCCTGGGACCAAGGCATGGGGGCTTTGCCAGAGTAAATTGTTTTTTGCTGCTGATTTCAGTGAGGCCAAGCAAGCAAATGAAGGTTTGGCCCATCTGAGTGTTTATTTCCTTGAAAAGGGAATGACTTTGAAAAGAGCCTGTGGATTCAGGGACCTGCTATTACCATAGCTCACTAATGATAATTACTGTGGAATTTCCTGTTTGAGGAAGTCCAACTGCGACTTCATAATCATGTGTCAAAGCAATGGAGAGGAAAGGCAAAAATGCAAACAACTTCTCAGTACCTTAAAGTTTGCTTTTGATTTGCAGCTTTTGCTGGGTTTCAGTTCTGTTTTGCAGCAATGAAAGGCTCTGACAAGTTGCCTGGATGGGCAAGAATTACACAAACAAACCCAGAAGTGGAACAATTCTTTTTTATTGATTTATATTACATTTTACTCTAAGGGGTGTAACAGGAATTTCTTCTCACCTTTTAAGTTAATATTTCTGCTTTATTACCCATACAGTACTGCACTGCCATTTTAGAAATTAGAGGTGCTCTGAAAGAATACTGAATCCACTGAATCTGTGTATTTATGTTGCTGCTCCATTATACATCATAAATAAAAAGACACAGTGCCCTGTCTGGGTTCTGTGGGATAAACTTAACAGTTTGTTCAGCCATGAACTTCTACATCTCACTTTGAGGTGGCAGTTGGCTGCAATTGCAAATGAGCGAAATGGTTTTGTTTTAGAATAGTAAGATTTATTCTAAATCCATTGACTCACGTTGATGAAGAGGAAAGGAGAAGCAGTGTTCTCCAGTTGTTCTCCTGAGGTTGCTAAATGTTGATCAAGTAAAAATGCAAGCATAAAGAAGTGCATTCGAAATAGAAGAGAGGTGTATGCAGAGCAAGGCCAGAGCATTCAGGTTCTGTACCTAAAATCTCAAAGGCATCACTGTAAGTAAATCTGGGAACTGGGCAATCTGAACGTGTGGCTTTGCAGAAAAAACCTGGCAGGCTTTGAAGTAAAACCCCCAACATTTGGCTTTTTTGGCCTGAGGGGTAAGGTTAAAATCAATCACAGGCATGCTGTGCCTTAATTTCATGTCAGACCCAGTGGCCACAGCAGCCCAGGAAAGACACTGAGAACTCTGGAGATTTTTGTGTGGGCCTTGTGTTTGGTGAGAAAATGGACTGATCCAGGCAGCCACAGGCTCTTTCATCTGACCTCATTAGTACACAAAGCTTGGGAACAAGTGCTGAAGGAAAACTAATTAAAGATGTGGAGGTACATGAAAAACTAGTTAAAATGCAGCAGGACTTCACCAAAGATAGGACAGACCAGACTAAGCCAGCATGATAAAGTCTGATAAATCATTTTCCCAGACAATGGAAACACAGTAGATCAAATCTATCTGGACTTCAATAAAACATTTGAGAGGATGCCATGCGAGAAAATATTAATTAAGATGGAGAGATGTGGGTGAATGTAAGAAATGAGAAGTGAGGACAATAGCATGTGCTGGAAGGGAAAGTCTAGATGGAAGGAGGTTACTAATGTGGTTCCACAGGGACTGATCTCAGAACCAACCTTAGTTAAAATTTTATTAGTGACCTTGGCACAAAGAGCATGAGTGTGCTAATGAAATTTGCTGATGACATAAACCTAGGACCTGCTGTTGTAACAGAAAAGGATGGGAATACCCTATGGAAAGAATTGGATGAGTCTGCAGACAGGAGAAAGAGAAATGAGATGCAGTTTAGCAGCAGAAACACAGAGTTGTGCACTCGGCAGAAATTCCCATTCATTTTAGTAAAGTGGGGTGAGGAGGCTCGTCCAGAGGGACGGGAGAAAGGAAAACTACCGGATGGACTGATGTGAGCAGCAGAGTCCCCGGGGAGCTGCNGAGCAGTGAGTAAACCCGGAGGGGCTGTCGGTGTCACACGTCTGCAGACAGCATAGGTGGACAGGGTAAATGTGAGCCTTATCCGCACCAGCTGGGCAGGGCGGGGGCAGGCGCTGCCTCCCTCAGGGCTGGCGGAGCGGCGCCATAGGTGCTGCCTGTGAGGGGGCTGAGTGAGGGACACAGCTGTGTCCCCGCGGGGCTCTGCTGGCGCTGTGGCTGTGCCTGTGGCCCTTCTCCCCCGCCGCAGCTCCGCGGCGATGCCCGAAAACCCGGCCGCTAATTCAGACAAGTGAGAACGTTCCCCCTCACCCCCCTCCCAGCCCCGAGCGAGGGCTCGATCCCCTCACAGCTTCCCGCCTCAGGACGGGCGGGGCCCCGGCCCGGCCAGCGCCGCCTCAGCCCCTCACGCCCGGCCGGGCCCCGCCGCCCTCACGGCCAAGCGAAACCGAAAGGGCCGGCCGGGCTCTGCTCCGGCACCGCCGGCTTGCCTCTGCTGGTCCCGCCTCTGGAAAACGGGAAAAAAGGAAGAGGGAAAAGGTAAAATCTGCCGGGTTTCAGCGGGAGAGGTCGGTGAGGGGCGCGGGGGCCGCCCGGCGGGGCTGGGTGGGAGTCCCGCCTCAGGGCGCCCTCAGGCACCGGCTGTGGAGAGCCGACAGGATTGCGGTGGGTTCTTGTGTGGGACACTTTCTTTTTTACTGTTTCACTCAGAAATATGATAATGTGATTCAATGGTTGTAGCGAGAGCGGTTTATACTGTAACAGGTTGTGCGTAATATGTAACTTCGCTGTTACTTTCCAGCGGTGCTTACACCTCTGCGCGGGAACGGTGTCGGGATTTGCACAAGGGTGTGACTCAACAGGGTTCTGTGCACCAGA
>VYZS01091308.1:14924-34903 GCA_013400695.1 Neodrepanis coruscans | reverse complement strand
TATTTCACTTTCGCTTTCACTCCGCGACAATGACATAATATCCAAAGAATGTGAACAACAACTTGTGATCTACTGTGGCTCTGAGACACTGGCTTAGTGACCTCGGCATAACACATGACCACCTCTCTTTTTGTCTGTTGGCTGTATTAACCAAAAAAGTCTTTTCACCATAAAAGGAAACGAATTTGCAATAAAGAAATGACTCCACCATTGCCCCTTCTCCATTTTGTTCACTGTATAGTTGTACACAGTCTTTCTTTCTGGGATCCTCTAGCCATTAACACCATGCACACAAAGCCTATATACCTTGTGAGCAGCTGTGTCACAGAGAGTCCTATATCCAATGCTTCTGAATTAAAGATTCCATTTTTAAAAAATCGCACAAAACTGCCTACAATTGGTGGCCCGTTAAGAGCCACCAAGGAGAGGTTACTTTGTCAAGGAAGCTCAACTATATCAAGCTGAGCTTGAACCCTACCTCTTCACAGTAGGATTCTCCAGGCAAGCTGTTGGATGTGTTCATCTGTGTTACGCTGGATGCTTTTGGTTTGTAGAGCAGTGTGAACAAGCAGACCCCGAGGATATGGGCTCAGAATGTTCTAATACTATCTCTGTAGATGGCACACCATCCATGATTTTGAGGCCTATCATCTTTATTTCTGTAGCAAGGGTTTAACATGAAGTATGTGTTCTAGAGGAGTCTACAGTCTCGGTGTAAAACTTTCCACAATGCAGCAACTCCCAGAGTAATTTACAAATTATTCCTGTGATTAATTTCATCATTGCTCAACTGTGTGTAAAGTTTTAATCAGAATTTGTCTAGTTTTGACCTCTCTCAATTACTGCTATGGTTTTGACTACCACAGTGAGAAGCCCTTCTTATTCAGTTTCTATTCCCCACATAAATACTAAATTAAAAGACTGACAAAGATATTCATTAATCTTCCCTTTCAAAATCTATATGGATTGACTTTATTTTTTCCCTCTAATGGAGGTTACCTAATTCTATAACTCACATCTTACTGCTGAGGCTTCAGCAATCTCATGACCTTCATGTCATGATGCAGCAGCTGTCACATCACAGACAAATACCCAGGAATGAAAGCCTTTTTTAGCAGACATCCTCCTTCTCATTCACAAGTGCAGTGCTTAGTAGCATGAAGCCAGAACTAGTCCCTGCACTCCAAACCATAGTGAGTTTAAAGACAATAGACAACTCCTCAGGACTCACACCTCTAGACTTATATAAATAGGTGTGTGGCAGTTATTTTAATTGGAGCCATCTCAATTTCCCTGTAACTCAATTTCTCCAGACTCTCCTTAAAAATTTGTCTATACACACACAAAGACACTCATATATGGATACCTACAAAAATATCACTGACATTTCCCAGAAGGCAAGCAGGCACTCCCACAATTCAGGGCAGACAAACATTTCAGTGTGAGCTCATCCGACTTCTAGCAGAGAGCAGCACTCATGTAATGTCTTGGGAATGTTTTTTTCATCAGTCAGAGAGAAGGGAACCCATAAATAACATACAACAAGCAAGACATGATCACTTTATCTATTTTTTTCTACAGCTGGCACTGGAGTTGCTCAGAGTGTTTATTCTTCACTGTATTCAAGAGCTCTCAAATTCTAACACACTAGTTGTGGCAAATGGGCGTCTTCTCAATATGCATTGCGACTGCATTCAAAAAAGTGAAACAGCCATCACAAGTCAGAGAAGTCTCTCTTTTTATGAAGTGTTATTTCCCTGACCTAAATCAGTCTTTGTCTTTGAATCAGTTTATGTTACTCCTTATTTGGTGGATTGATTGCAGCTATGGCAACCACTCATCTTGCTGTACAGACGTGAGTATTATTCCTTGATACATTTACATTCTCTCACCAAATGCACTCAGTGCAACTTCAAAATTAGAAAATAGCTGGAGAATTAATTTGCTTTGACATTGCTGTTATCTAGGTTGTATTGCATTGCAAAGACAAAATACGACCAAAGGTGTAAAGTAAACTTTACATTAATCACGCTAACAGAAAGTTCAAGGAGCCGTACAAGGAACCAGGCTCTCCACATCAGTTTTTTTTTTTTATCTAGACAGCAAAATCAGCCCCATATCAAACCTGAAACATGTTTCAGAGAGCTAAGGAAAGATACTCCTGTGATTTAAAGAAGATCCTAGCTAATCCATTTCAGATAGAAGAACATAAAATGGAAGTAAAAGTATCAGACTTAGTGGCTGCTGCTATCTATGTAGAAAATGGATGATATAGCCCAGAAGGGGCTATATCAGTCTTGGAAACATTTAATGCTACTAATGAAGTTCAAATGACAAAGGTTTGTGTGTTTCTGGTAAAGAGCTATCAATGTTCATATCATCAGAGCTAAATGGAAAGTGTCTGGTGGGAATAAGCCATATATGAAAACAAAACTTTCAGATACTCCCTTGACAGGACCTTTGCTTTTATCCCACATAATTCAGTAACACTGCATGACTGATACAAATGGATGCTCACAGGAGACAAAGAGCCCTTCTATGTTGCTTTTATAAGATCCCTTCCTTTCCTCATTATTTCATGCTCTGGACTGGCAGTCAGATTTTATTCGCAGAGAGAACAAAAAAAAAACCCATAGAATTTCAATAGGAATGAAACTAAAAGAAATGTCTGGATATTATCTTTTAGGCAGAACAGGTCTTAAATGGAGAAGAACTGACTTTTTATATTTTAGAATCTGTGCTCCACAGCTTTTAAGCAGGAAAGAGATACTTTTCTTTCTATTAAGCTACCAGAGTTTGTATATAAACCCCCTAAGCTACCATTGTATTTATATTTACAAGGAATTTCTATAAAGGTAGAAAGACACTACTTTAATCCTATTCTCATCTTCTCTGAAGAGTTACTGCTTTCTTGGGCATAAAATTGACAAAAGCATACTTTTCTGCACAAGCTTTAAATATGTATATTTTTTTCTTGGGATGTGAAAAAACATATACACACAAAAATATCCCCAAACCTTTAAACAGACTAGACTGAAAACCCAGTACTACAACATGAATAACATCTCCAGAGATTTACAGAGAAAAAAAGACAACCAAACCCATAACAAAATATTTTCTGAAATCTTCTTAAGTGAAAATATGAACATGTACTGATGCTTATACAGTGGTTTTGTCATGGAAGAAAACAGAAGTAGCGAGAAAGTTAAAGCTGACGGAGTCAAAGGCCATGAAACTGATGTTCTGTACTGAAAATCTAGGTGCACCTTGAAGGATACCTTGAAGGATAAATATCCAAAAAAAGGTAAGTATCACATTTTTCCTTTCTCCCTGCCACCCCAATAATGCACAGCTTAAGAAACAAAGCAACATATAGACAGGAAAGGGAGAAAGGGAAATAAGCTACTGTGTTCTTGATCTTCCCCTTTTTTAATAAAGAATCAGCATACTCTACAACAACTGCCGGTTGATCTCTGCCAAGGCATCACTGGAAGAACAGCACACTGAGCAAATTTATTGCAGGAATTTACACTCTTCCAAAGTGGGGGAAAAAGTGCTTTACAAAGTGTTGTTAAAGATCATTGCATGGATTTCTTCAAATCCAGAAAAAAATTTCTAGCAGACCAAGTGCTGTCAAATATATGAATCTGATGGCCTGGGCTGGGCAAAGTTTATTCAATCATCTGTTATCATACCAAACCACCTGCCTGTTCTATCTGAAGAAGCACCTGCTAAAAAGTGGGCCATGTACAACATCTGTCACTGTTTTCTTTAATTTTCTGTTGCTTCATTTCTGACAAGCCCTGCACTCAACAATAAATTTCCATCTATGACATATGTCCTCCAAAATCACTGTATTGAAGCAATAGTAAGACCAGTTGACCTTGCACCATATGTAACCATCTGATTTTCCTTTCAGCCCAAAATATCTGCAGAATAGGAGTTTTTAGTCATTGAGAAAGTCAATATAAGATGCAGAACACAGATGTCTGAGCAAGAAGTGGATCTGCAGGCTGATAAGGTGAGGGTCATTCTGCAGCACTAGAAGTGTCAGATCTGGAGAAACAAAGAAAGAGAAGGCAAATGTCTGAAAGGAGCCAGAGAGCGAACACCTGAACATGAGGCAGTGAGAGAGAACTAAAGGAGAAGTAAAGAATCTCAGATACAAGGAGCCAAAACAAGTAGGGCAATGGGCAAAGATGATTGCAGACACTCCAGTTTAAATGGATATCAAAGGTGGTTGGAGTGGAGCAGGTAGGACAAGAAGGTGTTTCAGTAACTCAGATGAGAAAAGCATGGAAGGAAATTTACACTGTGATTAGAAAACGCAAAGATAGTTGTGGGGAGGCAAAAATTTAGTACATAGGCTCACCAATGATGGTCCTTCATGACTGTGATAGAACAAAATGTAAACTATACTGTGAGGTGCACTGGGCTCTGCAATAGTAAATCTTGCAGCAATAGATTCTACTATGTTGTCTTCCAAAGCTAGAGCTTTTGTTATGACAAAATTAAGCTGGCTATGGGGCTATGGGGCTTCCTTTGGACTTCATCACAGCTTCTTGCCGCACTGGGTGGCACAGTTCTAAGGCGTTATCTACTTTTTGATGCAACTCAGAAGACAACTCAACTGTGAGTTAAAATACGCACTTTTAAGAGAGTGTTAACAGACTTAGGTAGATGGTCTTTTCAGTCACGTGAAAATATAAAAACAATAATAGGAAATTGTACTTTTCAAAATTTTGACAGTCATGGTAGAATTTATACTGAAGTAGGGATTGCCTTCACAATTGTCTTCACAATAAAGCCCCCCCCCCCAAGTTTGTTTGTTATTACCATGATGCTCCACACTTACATAAAATACTGGTGTTTGGGAGTTGTTTTGGGTTTGTTTTTTGTTTGTTAGTTTTTTTAATTATTATTACTATTCTGTCCTGCAACTTCATACATACAAGTTTTACAGACACCCTTCCAGGGGCATCCATGTATGTCTCACACATATTAATATATTATAGTTATATGAACTTACATTCATCCACCCCAGGTTACAAACAAGCATTAAGTGTTTGGGTTATCACTGTAAAGTCATTCAAATTATAAAACTATGAAACCTTACTATTCACTGCTAAGTAGCCCACTCAGTAAAAAACCCAGCCCAAAAAAACCAAACCACCAACAAAAAAAACCCCAAAACAACAAAAGAACCCAAACAACAAAAAACTCAAATATTATCAGGTTCATCTAGACATTGTACTGAGCAAAAGGAAGAGAATTCATCACCAAACTACTTTCAGAAAATAATGAGGTATGTTATTTAGGATGCCTGCAGGCTTTCTGAAAGATGTGTCTATGTGCTTCAATATTTTCTAAAATCTAGTGATTCTGCCATTAAAACAAAATTGCAAGAGCTGAGTTTTCTCAGTCTATATCTTGCATTTCTATCCAGTGCAGCCACTTGACCTGGAAGAAGATCTGGCAGCAACTCTCAGGCATTACAATTCATTGTTGGAGAGCTGCATGTCTGTTTGTGCATGTGTGCAGACATCTGTTTTTCATTTTTATTTTCTTTCACTTGAGAAGTGCTGATCTTCAATGTTCCCGTACTGCGGCCTTTTTGACATAACTAAAAAAACATTTTTGCATGATTCCCACTGTCCCTATACATCTGCCTAACACAGAGGAAATCTAATCCAGTACCCCTTTGTAGAACAGTCTTACTGCTGAACTAAAGTGCCTACAACTGCAATTATACCCGTAATGAATCTTATATGTATCATTTCTTTGCATAGTTAATCCCAGAATAGGTGTTTCAAGAACAAATTTGTGAATGACAAATACCTTGGCAGTCAGTCACAGGGCAGAGGACTTGAACACCTGAGGCAGACAGATGGCATACTGCCCTGTGCTAACTCACTACAATTTTGCTCCTTCACCATTCCTGCAAAATTGTTTCTGTCGCTATGAAATGAAATGTCAGCCTGCTTCATACATAAAAGTCTTGATCAATCAGCCTTCCACATGTATTGCAACTCCTATTAAAATGGAATCATTAACTTCAGCTTTTGAACACACCATACACAAATCCACAGAAAAACAGCCATGCAGAACTTAACACCTGCTTTATGTAGTCATTTTATCATATCATAATTAATCTCTAACATAGGTAGAAATTCTGTACTCAACAGGTGAAACATTTATTCTTCTGTTATGAAAAGCTTAAAAGATGAATTAGTAAATCTCCAGTGCCAGCTCTGTGCACACTGCAGGGAATTCTACTGAGCTTCATTCTTCCACTGCAGATTTTATGAAAATCCATCAGAGGCAGATGGCAGCAGAAAGTCAATAAAGAAAAAGGTTATAAAAGAAACATCCTCCAGAGAAATGCATGCATGGCTTTGTAGTTTTGTGGAGATATGCTTATGTATATTAACACTGCTTCAGAAGGAAGTTTGAACAGGCATTGCATGAGTATTTGACAGGACACAAGAAAGGGACATAATTAATTTCTTCTAGGCCCACACTCCCAAACCCAAGGAAGTCAGTTTGCAAACTCAGTGAGAAAATTCAACTTCCAGGCTAGATTACAAGAAAATCAGCCACAGATCCACTCTGTAATATTTTATTTCTATTGCAAAAGCAACATAGGAGAATTCTTAAACTACTTTCAGAGTTGTCTTCATAAACTTTTCAAAATAAGATACCACTATTATCAGCTGATACTTTGCCTATCTTTTTCCAGCTCAGTAACATTTTTGAAGATGTCATCCCTCTCTCTCCTAAAACAGTCGCCAGAAAATGGATAGAGAGTGCATACATCCAACCCACTTAACAATCTCTCTCCTTAAGAACAAAATAGCAATTCCAAATGGCGTGATTGCTCAGCTTTCATACAGAATCACAGAATCACTAAGGTTGAAAGAGACCTCCAATATCATGGAATCCAACCTTTGACTGGTCACTACTTTGTAATCAAGATCATAGCACTAAGTGCCATGCCCAGTCAATTTTTTAATACCTCCATGGATGGTGATGCCACTATCTCTCTTGGCAGTCCATTAAAATGTTTAACAACTATTTCCATTAAGAAATTCCTCCTGATAATCAACCTGAACCTCCCCTGGCCCTGCTTGAGTCCATTTCCTCTTGTCCTGTCACTAGCTGCCTGAAAGAAGAGGCCGAACCCCACCTTGTTACAACCTTCTTTCAGGAAGTTGTAGGGAGAGATCAGGTCTTCCCCGAGTCTCCTTTTCTTCAGGCTAAACAACTCCAGCTCCTCCAGCAGAAGCCCATATGGCTTACTCTCTAGACCCTTCCCTACCTTGATTGCCCTTCTCTGGATGCACTCCAGCACCTCAGTGTCTTTCTTGCTGTGAGGGGCTCAGAACTGGACACAGGAGTCAATGTGTGGCCTCACCAGTGCCAAGTACAGATGGACAATGACTTCCCTAGAACTGCTGGCCATCTTATTTCTGATACAAGCCAGGACGCCACTGGCCTTCTTGGCCATCTGGGCACACTGCTGGGTCATGTTCTCACTGTTGGCTGTGGCTAGCACCTCCAGGCCCCTTTCTGCTGGGCAGCTTCCCAGCCACTCTTCCCCCAGCCTGTAGTGATACATGGAACTGTTGTGACCAAAGTGCAGGACTCAGCACTTGACTTCATTTAACCTCATACCATTGGCCTCAGTCCATCAGTCCAGCCTGTTCAGATTCCTCCGCAGAGCTTTCCTACCTTCCAGCAAAACAACAATCCTACCCCACTTAATTTTGTCCTGAACTTATTGACTAACATAAAATACTCCTTCTGGAACTTCTTGAGGATGAGTGTCACATTGATCAACCTCCAGCTGTCTGGGGCACCTCTGGTTAGCAGGGACTGGTGATGAATAATTAGCAGTCTCACAGCCCATGGAGATTTGGTGCAAAGCATTGAGACTTCAATAAACTAATAGTGCATTACTACATTGTGGAAGTTTGTGAGTTTCCAAGATTTTCTTTCCAGTCTGCAGAAAAAATGAAATCACACTTTGAGACTATTAAGTCAAAATGTCACTTCTTTGCTGGTACAGAAAATTTAACAAAACAAGAGATGGAAAAAAATTTGGATATTGACTAAAAGACTACAATGTGCAATTTTGAAATGGAATGTACTGAAAATTTTTGTTTCAGAAACTTTGTGGCTATTCATGTACTTCAGATATATTCTAGTGTAAAAAATCAGGAAAAGGCAAATATTTTACTTCGACTTCCATGTTTGTTTACAATGACATGGAAGTTACACTGAACAAGCTCCTAAATTTTCAAGGCTTCATCTACATTTGAAAGTGATACCAGGATGCAGGTAATTATATAATTTATGTTTTTAATTGTGCAAAAAGCCCTAAAGATAGTATGTTTATAATGAAATATAGATAGTAATTACTCTGTGCATTAGTAGATCTACTTAAATTATAATAAGTGTTTCCATATTGGTAGAACACAAAATACATGGGAACAGAGTGTTTCATTGTCTTGTGGTCAGCATCAGAAGAAAGCTAGGATACTTTATATAGCAGCTGCCTTTAAATTATAGCCACATACAAAGGACAAAACCATTTGTCAATATCTGTTCATATTATCTTAGCAAATGTACTACTTAGAAATTAGATATACAAATAAGACCCAAAATAGTTTAGGAAGACCCTATATTTCACTTGGCATTTGCCTCCTTCTACATGGATTTCTGCTTCAACCAGAGAAGAATTCTAGAAAATCTCCCTACTGACTCTGTTTCATGATACATTGCATTCTTGGTGGCCAGAGACCAAATTATCTTCCAGCAATGATGCCAGAAATCTAATGCAGCTTCACTGAGCACTGTGAGGTTAATCTGAATTAGAAGTATTCTGTCATGGTTTTACCACAAAATTAGAGATTCTGACAAGAGATGTCCGACAGAAGTCACACATACCCCCAAAAAGAAAGAAAACACACAAATATCACAGTTTATTTCACACACACTGAAAACCCGACAATAAAGTGCAAAAAAACCAGACAAATTAAGCTTCCCAGGGCCCGTGTTGGGGTGAGAACATTCTGGAATAGTGCTGGTTTCTCTCTGGGCCTCCTGAAGATAATTAGATAATTAGAGAAGGCCCACAACTGATCTGAGGGCCCCCAGCAGCGCAAGCCTCCGCTCGGCTTTTCTGAAGAAAAACACTCAAGACAGTTAGAAACCGCGAGCCCGCCCCCCCCCCTTTTAGCCCCCAGAAAGGGATTTTCAGTGCTGATGGAAGAGATGTGGCCTTTTAACCCGGGCAATAGCTGCAGACAATTGCCAGATCACTCACCCCTGGGGAAAAGAAAAAAAAAACACGAGGGAAAAAAAATAAAAGGAAAACAAAATGTGACCCCACAAGAGTCCACCCCCAGGGGAAAATACCACATCGAGCTGCCGCTGCGGAAAATCACTGAATCCGTCCACCACGTGGACGTAGGTCTCAGCGCGACGGTGAGGAGCGATGCTACTCCAAGGACCTCCGGAGCCGAAAAGAGCAAGATGGCGCCCACTCTCCCCTTTTTATAGGGGGCCCCGATCTGCACATGCGTAGATGGGCCCCAGGGGGCTGGCCTTTCCTGCGATTGGTCGAGTAGCGTTGTGGGCCCCACTCCGGGTACAGCCCCGCATGCACAGTGGCTCACGGGAAACGCTGCAGCCAGCTGGAAGTGATGCGCGGGCCGGGACTGCATATCCGGTAATGGCGGTGCCCAGTGCCACATGGCCGCTGGTGCCACCACCACTCCCCCGCCGCTGGGGGAAGGGGGGCCTCCACCGGCCACGCTGTGGCTGTCGCTGGGGCCGGCGCTGCTGGCACACGCCGCCAGAGGCCCCCATGGGCCGCCGGTGTAGCGCACACACGGAAACGCAGTGACAAGCTGGAAGTGATGGAAATGCTGGAAGTGACGGGGCACACCGGCAAAATGGCGGCGCCCAGCCGGGGTTGCTGCGCATCCAGCGAGAGCCGCCGTTACTGCTGCTAGGCGGCGGCAGTGTGGGTGCAGCGCAACACGGCCCAACTGAGGGCATCCAGGATGATGGCGCGGGCGGCAGTGGCGTGGCCGCCCAGCCCGTCCCAGCGCAGCCCCCGCTGCTCCACGGGGCCACCCAGCCATGGTTGCTGCTGTGGCTGTCACTGCCGCCAGTCCCATGCGCGCGACCGCAGGGGACCCCGCACAGTAGGAAAAAAGACCAGTTTTACTTTCACTTTCTCCCCACGCATATTCAAATGGTATTTAGCTCCCAACTCATGCATAAGAAAGAGAAAAGATTTTGAAGTTTCTACTGACAAGTGGACTTGAAGACTTCATCTTATTATCAAAGAAACAAATGGTTTTCAAACGTGGGTTTGACAAGGAGAAAGGAAAAGCATTGACATTTACAAAAGATAAATGGAAATTATCCTAGATGTAGATTTCTGTTGACTTCTTTCATGCATCAGTTGTGTTCTAGAAATGGACAAAGACTAGCTTGGCATTGTGACAGTGGCCTTCACTCCACTGAAACATTACTCTGCTGTACCTGGGAGCCACTTTTTCCAGATGTGACAAAATATCCTGCGAGAAGAGGGCAGAATGTTTTAACTGTAGGACAAGATAGTCAGGGTGGCTTTGGAAACAAAGAGGAGCAAATAAATTGAGAAGATTAAACCTATAAATTCATTACCTAAATTCTTTAAGTTTAGCTGGGTCAGTTTATCTCATAAATGTAAGATAGATCAGCAGAACCAATTTCCCAGATCAAGTTTATCTGAAACTGATTTAAAATCTGTATTGTCAACTCCAGTAGAAAACTGATCAACTACGAATGGAAACTTCAAAGAATTTTCCAGATGGATTACTTGAACTTTTCTTGTTTCCACAGAATAACTTGTTTCACTTATCTGTAGATCTTGCACCACAAGAATATAAGACAACACAAAATGACTGCCTTTTCTGGCACATTCTCCTTTTCATATTTATTACTGCTCTATACACACAAAAGAATTCATCCTTGTTTTCAAAATATAGATTATCAAGTTGGAAAGAAGTATTAAAATATATACAGAATCCACCAGTTTTTCAAATATGGCATATTACTTTCTTTTGTAAGAGCCTCACCTCTGCTTTTTTTTGGTAACATTATTTTTGCAGAGATTTACTTAAGGAATAGTGCTTGCATCTCAGAGCAGCTTTCACACTTTTCATTTGCCCGCATCCTATTAATATAGTAATTACATATTCTGTTATAATATCAAGTATTCTTTTTTCTTTTTCTTTCAAAAATGCTGTAGATTTATAACTGATCATCGAGAAAAAATGATGTGTAATGTGTTTATGAAACTTCAAGGAATATAACAGAGTATTTCCTACCATCCCAGTCTGTTATTCCTAACGGGGGATCCTCAAGCCCCTATACAGCTGATTATATAAGTAACATGTTTGTCCCAAGAAAACAATGGCAGAGTTCCTTGAAGACTTGCACTTTTCATTGTACACATATGAAACTTCATTCTTCAACATCAAAAAATATGTAACATTACAAATGGTCATGTTTGATCATGAAAATTATTAAATGTTCAGGAAAACAGCATTATGGCAAAGCTAGGGCATTAATTTAGACTGTCATCAACAGTAAGTTCGCATTGTGAAGATCACTGGATCAAAACAGGTGGAGGCAGCACCAAGTTTCCTTCAGTCTAGTGTTATCTGATGGGCCATGTCATTCTGTATCAGATAGAGCAGAGTTTACAACATGATGTGCAGTGAGCTCTCCTCCACTTTTTTGTGTCTGCATGCTTCAGTCCTTCACTTTCAGAAACAAGTAGAATTTGCACAAAAATAAATAAATTTGATAAGAATGAGAGAAAACCTACAGAAACACCATCACTTGTTTTGGTAAGGGCCCCTAATTCACTTTCCCAGACTAGATTTAATAAATATATGACACTTTAAGGAGGATCAGAACAAGAAAAAAATAAAGGGTTTTTTTTCTCCTATATCAAGTTGCATTAAATACATTTTCCTTAAGAATTAAGTGAGTCCTCAGTAAGTACACTTTTCACCAACTCACAATTGACAGAAATTTAGAGAGGTGAAAGTAAATTAACTTCCATGTGATACAGAAAGAAAAAAGATAAGGATTAAGAAAATTAAAAACAAATGAATGCCCAAAAGGGAGACTGAAACAACAATCCAGTAATGATAAAAGAAAGAAATCAAACTAGTTTCAAAAGGATGGCAGAGGATACAACAAAACTGAAATTGCATCAGGTCATCAAGGTGTTATAAAAAGGGTAAGACCATACAGATGTACTAAACTGCCTTTCTCAAAACGATTCTCTTTTAAAAATCTTTCCCGGGTTCACCTGTAGGCTTTATTTCCATTTCATGATTTTCCTGTCTCCCAAAATGAGGAAACAGAGAATCTCCTCCTAGGTCTGCTTTCAGTGTCTGTCTGCTTCATGCTGTAGTACCCTCTGTTTTAGTCTGGTGACTGATAAGATATACTGTACTCTAGGAAATTTGAGATAAGATACTTGGTATGCATTTAAAAAAAGGACTGTAACTAGCCATAATAATTAAAAAAATTCAATTAATCATTCTGGACAAATTAAGCTGGAAATTAATTTGCAAAACTGCGGCTTTTAAGAAAAAAGAAAACTTATTTCTTATTTCAGTAAAAATACACCATGTTTTAGGACAAAGGTTTTGATTCCTTTAAATGCATTTTCAAAATATTTCTATTAACCTGCTTGCTGAAGGAGTTTATGTTCAGCTCTACTGTAATTAGTCATTACTTGCAAATATTGTGAGTATGCAAGTAGAAGATTTTATTCACATAAGTATATGACAAATGCTTATTAAATATAGATAAATAAGAGTATAAACACAGTCTAAAGACAAACATTTTCAAATTAATTAATGTTCTTTATATATGGGAGAACCTAACAGAAGTGATTACAATTTGTCTCCCATTAGGTGAAGAACTACTTTTTCAAATTTACAGATATAATTACTCAGATGCTTATCATAAACTTAACACCTTTCCACTGTGTGTTAATTTACCTTCAATACTTTGCACCAAATACCTGACATCTTTCTGCTTCAAGATGCTGACTTTGTAATGCTGAACAGAAAAAGAGAATTGTAAGAAAAGCTACTTGTTCTCATTTCTTTTGGTGTTAAAAATAGGATAGGATTGTTTTGCACATATGTAATTGGTTGAAGGCAGTAGCATTTACCTAGTCAGCCAAAAAAAAAATCACATCAGAGTTTGCTAGCTTACTAGTTACTCCTTGTTACACAGTTTTAGGCACAACATCATATTTAACTACAATAAGCAGACTGCAAGCAGTGCAGGGATAATCTCCAGGACTTTAAAGCTGCACTTCAGTCACCAAGATAGTCCTTGTTTTGTAAGTGTCAGAGTTTTGTGCTACATCATAAACATCACTCCAGTTCCAAAATCAAACACTACTTGTTGTGACATAGCTAATGTTTTTATGGATAAGGTATCATCAATTAAAAAGACACTTAAAACTTACAGTAGATAATGCAAATAGTACACGATGTTATGCCCATGTCCATGCACAAAAGTGGGGTATGATTAGCATAGCCAATTTTATTTGGACTTCACTTTTTTTCAGTACTTCCTAAAAGAGATCAGAAGGTATATGTAGTGGGATAAATCTTTATCTGCTACAGCATCCAAGCCATAATGTTCACAAGAACTATACTTTTCTACTTGTCTAAATGTCAGTTCAGCAGGGTATTTTATATATAGAATATATATAGTTATATATATGTAAAAGTTATATTTTCGAAGGTGGCAGTACTAATTAACTGCAATCCACAGGTTGTTTGCTGGAGCATAACACACACTTACCATGTTCATATGCAAAACCAAAGAGCTTAGCAATGAAATCACCAGAAAAGACAGGACCACTGTAGGTGAACTCTACATGACCTTACAAAAATAGAGCCATCAATGTCCAACATCACCTGCTCTCACACCATGGCAATAGTATTGTGCATCTAGAGCAAATAATATTGGTATGTAGAAGTTTCTCAGCTCACAAGAAGAGGGGATCCCTCCCTTCCCACACAGTTTTTAAGACGTTCCTACTGAAAACACTCGATTCAGTTGTGCATAATGGTGAGAGAAACTTAGAAATATCACAAACAGACATGACTGCAAAACTGTGGAATTTGCACTTGCAAACACAGGTATGCCTTAGCCAATGCCTTAGCTTATGCCCTCTTTGGGTAGCAAAGAAATGTTTAATTTTGCATATCTTTAGAATACCAACCTACCTAAATACATGCAAAATAAACTTGTGTTCGCAACTGTAAAAAAAAAAAAACAGTATCAGTTTGCTGCTAAATCAGAAGCCAGGAAAGTTTGTCTTAGTTTTACATATTAAGAATATTGTTTATGCATCTACAATCTAAAAAAAGAAAAAGACAAATATATTGTTTATCCCTGCTACACCTTAATAACCTTCTTCCCAAAGTTTACTAACAAATGTTGTGACCCGGGCAACTTTCGAGAGGTATCCAGCAGGATCTAACATAAAAAGTCATTGTTAGAAATTGTTCAAGTTGAGAGCTGTTTATCATTAGTTTTTCTGTAATTAAGGAGTTGACTTTTTTTAAATACTTGTACAGTCAGTAAGATACACTTTAGTATACTATTGAGCACAAGTCCAGTGCTAAAATTGTGATACTATCATTTAAAATGAGCCCATTACATTTTTTCTCCCTCAAATCTCAATCATATAATTAAAACTGATTTCTCCTCCCTACTATTAGTTTTATTTCCAAAAACACCAGCCATCAAAACAGAGCTGAACCTGTTTTATCTCACATCCTTTTTAACAGAAATAAAAACAAATGAGCAAACTGCAAACTTTTTCACAGGTTTTCAATAGTCTTTAGGTTTGCATGACATAGACACAATTTTTGTATTTATCACATGTATCATCAAAACAGTGGCAAAAAATTGGGATCAGAAGAAAGAGAAACAAGGCTCATAGAGATGATGGTGGCAAGCAAAACTATCACCCTTTTGTTGCAAAAATAAACTGAAAAGAATTGGGTGGCTATTTAGATTATATTTAGAGACTTTAAGACAAGTGTTTTATTTAAGCTCAAGAAATTTATGTAAGTGACAATTTTAATTAATTTAAATAGTTCTGCAATGGAAAACAGTACCTTTGCCTCAATAAGGAGTTCTGAGACCAAAGATTACACTTGAAGGGAAGCTTTTCATTCTAATTTTTTTTACAGTGAGAGGCAGCTTAAGAATACTGTTTGAGTGAAGCGACAAGGCAAGTTAAAATTACAGAATGTTATCTATTCACTATGTTTATCAAATGCACTCCGAAAATATTTCAGAATCAAATATTTTTGTAGAAAAATGTAATCTAATTATGAGTTGTTTTCTTTTTTTTTAATGTAAACTGTGTTTGTTGTTGCCAAGGTGCAAGCAAATAAATAGGCTACAGAGATAATTTTTTTGTGTCAATGGATGCATGATTGTACCTCTTGGATCTCTTTCTGCTTGTAAAAATGGGGCAATAAACACAACTGTGAGGTGCAACATGCTTAAGTATAGTCTCGAAATTACCAAACACCTTAGGTAAGATACTTTAATAGCATAAAAAGCTCAAGTTCTTTATGTAGCAACATTAAGATGATGAGTGGGAGGAACAAAATAGAGTACATAACAAAGTTAATGATGACACTGACCAGTCCAGTAATTAGCATTCTGGAGTCTTCCCCGGCAAATCTGCTCACAGAGCATTCATGTCTCTTTGTACTTGGTTACCACAAATGTTCTTAAAGTTGCCTTTACTGGTGTCAATGTTTGTTTGGACAATTCATGCCTCATCAACACCCTCCTGCAGCTTAAGCAGCTCTAAATTATAGCATTTCTCCTTTCTGTAGGACCAGGGCTTACAGGGTATGACAACCATGAATCTGAAAGGAAAGTGGCCCCAAAACATACTTCAGCCAATATATATTTTAGACAGCAAGGGAATGCTGTCTGATCTTGAGTTCACATCTTACTTATCTACCTGAAGAGAGCCTACAAGGAAGATGAAAAGAGACTTTTACAACAGTATGTGGTGACACAATAAGGTGGAATGGTTCAAACTGAAAGAGAGTAGGTTTAGATTAGATATTAGGAAAAAGTTCTTTACTATGAGGGTGGTAAGACACTGGAATAGATTGCCCAGTTAATTGAATTTTCAAGGAATAGCATGCAAAGGATTTAAACATATTTTAGACTGCTGATGCCCTTTGAAAAATACTGTTTTCTTAAAAGTCTCCTCTCCTTAATAAAAATTTCTTACCCAAGAGCCACCAGCAGCAAAACAACATAGCAGGTGAGGTAAAAAACTTTAGTAGGAACCACAGAAACATTGGTTACTGATGGAACAGAAACAGATGGAGGCTTTTCTAACACTGAGCCATGATGCATGGACAGACACAGGAAACAAAGATCAGACTCTTAACAGAGTCTTGCCAAATCACACATTTATGGCAACAGGTCATTACAAGCACCGTCAAAACAGTATTTGCCCATTTGTCCTTTCTCACCTTCAGTAGCTGGTGACAACAGTATCTGTGTCCCTAATCTGATCAGCTCAACGGAGTCTAAAAGTCTCTACTCCTACAGCTGCCAATTTACAGTAAGTGTTGATGTGAAATAAAGCAACAGTTAACTAAGTGAAGGTGGTTATAGACATTTGGAAGCACAGGGAAGGAGAGGAAATGAAACAACAGATGCTTTAGGCTCTGCACTAAAGGAGTCCATCACTAAATCACTGTCTGGCCTTCCCTCTGCCCAGAAACACCACATTCAGCTTTGCTGCCTGGACTGGTTGTGTACGTGAAGGATTCAACACCACAAGCCCTTCTCATACAAGGCAGTCTTTTTCTTCTTAGTCTAAAGTGGTTTTGTTTTGGTTTCATTTTTTTTTGAGTTTATTCTTATTGGTGTAAGGAATGAGATTGATGATCTATCAGATTTGTGACTTATTTTGCTGTTCACAGCACATTTGACGTTTCCTGAGTTCAATAAAATCTAAGAATGTTATCTCAGGTTGCTTTTCTGGGAGCCCATAAAGGTGCACAATGACTACTGTATTAGCAAGTTGCTTTTCTTTTATATTTAGAAAAAAATAATGTGAGTACAAGAACTTATTGTTCCTTTACTTCTATCTTTTGTGCTGCACAAGAATTCTACCAGCACACCGAGAAAGATCAAGAGGTAAATTTTATTTTTTAATTTCAAATTAAATCATATTATACAAGTGAAATAAAATAATAGTAGTTAGCTTTAAAAGTTCATATGGACATAATAATACATGCTGTACAATACAGAAATACCAGAAAATGCCCTGCTTATGATGTATGATTGAAACAATATTTATATCTGTAGTCCTCTAAATAAAATTTCCAAGCTTTTCTGTCTGGCAATCCCCTTACTCCACAAACAGAGACTACAGGGAACGTTTAAAAAGCATTTGTTCATCATGGCTTGGAGAAAATCATTCAAAGAAAAGTACCATCAGAAATTCTTTGCCTAATTCTGAAGGTCTAAATAATGTAAAGAAGATTAAAGTTACCAAATTTGATCGCTAAAATAAATAATTTATAAAATGTGTAACTGCCTATTTTCTTCATTTAAGACATACAATAGAATATTTCATGCACATTTTCTGAGAATGACAGATATTACAGATTATTTAAATTATCCCTTTTCTTTAAAATGTAGAAAAATCTGTCTCTATTACTACTATTTGGCTTCCTAAATTCATTTCCTTCTGTTAAAGAAAATCTAGATAGAACTAAACAAATTATCTTGCTCCTACATGATTCCTCTATTGTCTGTAACTTGAGAACTGCTCAAATCCTGACTCTGTGCAAGGCCAGTAATGCCACTCTGCAGGTGAGACAGAAAACAGTCATCTCCAAAGGATGTACCTGACAACTGCAACATCACTTGACAAAACTCAGTGCTTTTCATAATTTAGCCAAATGGCTGTGTTGAATACCTGTTGACAAATAACTAAGACATCTATGTTCTCTAGAGTCAGCAATAATGGAGCTTTGGAAAAAGAAAAAAGTTATCTATGCAAACAATTGACTAACAATAATGGGGTTTACTTTGTGGTTTTCAGAATCCTGGAGTTTTCACAATGTAATCTAAAGAGTTTAAAACAAGTCATAATTAGAAAATCATTTTGCCTATCCTATATAGGAATCCACAAGGTTGTACTTTCTGAAGGGTTCATGCTTTCCTTCGAAATTCTAAAAAAAATCCCCCAAAACAAAACACTGGAAAGTAATTATATTCATAGTAATTCTGTTCATTAGCAATTCATATTACAAGGTATTTAGCTAGTTATATTTCTGTCACAGAGAAAACACCATATCAATTAAAATAAATAATTGACCCTGCAAGGATGAAGAATTTCCAGGTCAAGGAGCTAATAGATTGTTAAATGTTATGGTTAATCAAAGAATTGCAGATCATAAATATTCATACTAAAAATGAGCCTGTTTTCATGTGTAGTCACAGGTACAAAGTTACTAAATTTGTGAATTTGTATGGTCATTGTTAACATCAACTTTGTTGATAGCTCTATCTGAAATAGGATTTTACAAACTTCTCTTTACAAACTCAGTTGCAATATTTATATAAGCTCCATTTAGTCTAACAGTTTCTGCTTTACCCATAACCTGTAACCAGCAAATCCATATATATGGCTATACCAAAAGCAATCTAGAAACATACTATCTGTAAGACAAAAAATTTGTTAAACTCTACTATTCCACTTCCTTAATGACACCAATATGAGCAGTGCAGTTGCCACACCTGAAGAACAGGATGCCATTCAGAGGGACCTGGAGAAGCTCAAGAAGTGGCCCCATGAGAACCTCATCAGATTCAACAAAGTCAAGTGCAAGGTGCTGCATCTGGATCGGGGCAATGCCTGGTATCGATACGGGTCTGGGAGATGAAGGGATTAGGAGCAGTCCTGCCCAGAACTTGGAGGGTGCAATGTAGAAGCTTCAGGACTAATGTGCTATACATCTCATTCATGAGCAATCCTTCCCTTTACAAACTGCTCAGTAATCTGCACAGGCAGAAAATCTTTCACCATTAACATGCAGTTACAGCACATCAGTTACAAAAAATCACATTATAAATCTGGTAAACCATAAACCCTTATGAGTAATTTGGAAGGTTGTAGAGTTTATATGCAAATAAGAGAAGATGCTAATTGCTCATTTTTAAAATAAAGGTATTTCCTAGGATACTGATCTCCAGGTTTTAGTGTTTCTTTAGTTCTACTCTTGGTATGTTACAGGCTGCAGAAATATCACATAAAATAACCTGATAAGCACACAACACAGGTTTAGGGCAGACTATAATTGACTTGAGACCTTTAAAAGGTATAAAAGGTGATCCATGGAGCAACAACACGGGGACATGGAGCAAAAATGTAAGATTGCAGTGCACAACACTTTACTTTGTATTTCAGAAGGTTATTCTTCTTTGAATTTTAAAAACGTTGTGGCCAAAAAAATTGCATTTTTACTAGATGCCTCCAACACCAAACATGAAATTTGCCCGTAAGGTAACTTAACCAGAGACTTAAAATCAAGAATCACAGCTTTTAAAGCTTCATGCCTCTATGCTAGTTTGGGAGGCTGTTTTACAAAACTGTTGTTTTCTGTATATACTTGTATATAACTGTTGTAGGTTGGAAAGGATAAAACCGTTCCTCCCCACCACTCCCCGACGGGACTGTCCGCGGTCCCCGGCTGTCGCGCCCATGGAGACCACGTCGGGAATGGAGCCGCCGCGCGCGCCGGGAGCCACCGGGGGCTGCGGATGATGGCGCCATGATGGCCAGCGGCAGCGGGCGAGCCGGCGGCGGCGGC